>JAQGAV010001971.1:0-17833 GCA_034691345.1 Phasmarhabditis papillosa
TACCCGGACCCGACCCGGGTACCCGGACCCGACCCGGGTACCCGGACCCGACCCGGACCCGAATCCCCACCCTAGTATTAAGGCAGTGTTGAAAATTCGAAATTTTTTTTCAACAGCTATATTTGCTACTTTCGTTCTAAACACGCAAATTTCTCAAAAAAAAATACGCTGGCGCCCCGGCGTCTCTACTCTTGAACAATGCCATACCACCTAAAGGATATTATAGTTCGATCCAATAGCGAAAGAGTGTTTACAGATAACTAACACACTGTATGTGTCTTGCTTGGCCGGGAGCACTTACCCAATCTACGCTAGAGGTCAATCAATAAAGTACACTATTCACAAGAAACATGCTGTACATTCTCCATTTGTTTGAACAGAGCAACTATTTTGTTATTTACTATTCAATTTTTGTTCTAGCAATAATGGATGATATGTCTTATATCCACCATAAATACATTGCCAAACTGTGCTGGCTGATTAAAGAAAGACCTGCTCTGTGGAGAGTGCGAGACCACCAGTACAACGATGAAAAGAGCCGCGAACGATATTGGGATGAAATTGTGTTCAGATTGCAAACAGAGTTCAATTCAAAGGAAATAACAGGTATGCTAAATTTAGCTAATATAAATGATAATGAATTTATATGATATTACAGACCAGTGTTCAAAACAGACTTTTTGACAAGACTATTAAAAAATCTAGTTTTGACAAAAGTTTAAAATATTTATTGATTTTTTTCATTACATGTTCATGAACCTTGCTAGTTTGTTTTAGTTGAAGCAGGAAAAGTAGGTCAACTACTGCTCGGACCTTATCACTTTTGTACTAGTTAGTTCATTAAAGTAGTAAGACTGGAAGGAAATTGCATTCTAACTATAGTATGATTCAAGAGTAATATCAGAGTGTCAAAAATTATTTAGGCCTATTTTTCGTTCATCTTTCACTCTAACAATCAAAATATGCGCAAAAATCACAAAAAATACGCAAGTGACACGCCGTTATTCATCTCGGATACTCCTATAGCTATCCTGATACTCCATCATTTCTATAGTTACAGTGGAATCTTGTAAAACTTGCTGGCAACGTCTTTGTGAAACCTTTTTCGAATGCTCGAAACACTGCACAGCATCACGGTTCAGATGGTTCGATGCAATGATTTTCCTTGTAAATCTAAGAATATGGTGGGTTTGGCTTAGATTGAATTCCATATTGGTATACATCTTGAAAAGAAGTAATGTCTTAGCATAATCATTGAAAATATTAATTATTCTTCTAAATTGACCTTCGAGTAATTTAGTGAAAGTCATGAAAACTTAACAAATTCAATTCATAGTTTACATTTATAGCGTCCCTGTCAAAATGAGCAATGTACAGTTCAAACCGACTGAATTTTACACATGTAAATGTAATTTATTCCTGGTCCGAAAGGGAAAAACATAAATTTTAAAGTCTATAAAAGAAAGTTTCCTATACTTTTGTAGTACTTTTGTGATTGCAGTTGTTTATTGGACGGAATCTTTGCTAGACAATTCGGAAAATGGCTACTACCGCTACACGCGTTCTCGATTATAATGGTGAATTAATCAATAATATTAATATTATATTATTAATTGTAATACCACTGTCCCTTTGAAAACCTTTGTCCTTAGAAACAAATGATGAAACGATGTTCACGAGTTAAAAGTGTGCATGTAGGCTGAAAAAAGTAGTTTGTCTAAACTTATAAAATAAACAAACGCTAGTATTACATGTATAGGTATATTAATTATCAAGAGTAGTAACACTGTGCAAAGAACCCGGTAAAAGAGTACATTCAACATTGCATGAGAGATACTAAGTTCAGAATTGTCTCTGTATGTCCATTAAATACTAGGTTTACTTTCAGTCAGTCATAACATATATAGCAATGGCTTACAACGATTCTTTCCCGCTAATGGTTAATATGAATGGGCTAATTCCAATTGCCGTTTGCATGTTCTTGAGCGGCTTCGTTCTGGTGCCTACTAGCTATGTAGCAGTAAAGGTGATACAATTATTAATTTAAAGTTGATTTCCAAAATATTTGTTGCATATGATGCATAAATAAACTCATTTCAATAACAAATAATACAAACTATTATGGGAGTGTTCGAATGTAATAGCGCCGTGTCACCTGCATCTCCGCACACCACTGATACCTATGTAATACGCTGTTGACGGAAACCAAGACATTGCTTGAACCCTATTCAACACCGTCTCTTATAAGTCTTTATTTTTTATAGGCTGTATCATTCATATCATGTATTATATATCATTATAGATCATTCATTAGTTTCAGAACACCGAAACCATCAAAAATACCAAAGCATTGTTTTTAGTTGTATTGGTCACTTTTATTGTTTTAATATCGGTGAGTAGCACGCATTTTTTTCAAAACATTTATCATTCTCAACTGCGGCTCGAATTATAATATAACACAAATGTACCGGTATACGGCACTAAAGTTTTGTAAATTTTACAAAACAGAAAATCCGTTAACGAATTCATGAAACAAATGAGCTATAACTAGCGATCGAGCGGATTCTTTCTTTGAGGGATTCTACTAACCAATAGTTCAGAGTTATTAATGATGAAGAGAATTTAAGTTATGTTATTATGTTCACAAAATACTAGTTTTCATCTACCTTATAAGGAAAACATTCACTTTTAGTCTCAACTTGTATTAATTATGACACAAGAAGCTAAGTTTGAACCAATGCCCTTTCATGTGCATCTTATTTTCGGACCGATAGTGTTCTTTTTGCACATTTGCTCATACGATTATCATGCAATCAAGGTTAGTATTTTAGAATAATATCACGTTACAAATACCAATATCGAATGGTACAGTATATTTCTACACTTAGTTTGGAAGCGCGATATGAAAAAAGCTGGGGTCTTATAAGTTTGTGGGTGGGATTTATCAGTACTGGTAACGGGCCGGCCCGTGCCGAGTTCCCATAACCCGGCCCGGTCCAGCCCGAACCTGGCAACCCCAAACCTTTTTTTTTCAAAAAATTCAATTAATTTTGGAAATTTAGCTGTAGAAGTGCTTTTTGTTATCATTAACAACATTTTAGGCAAACATTTTCATAGAACATACATATCCTTAAAGGCACGGTCCACTCGAAATTATAAATTTCCGTACGGAAGTAGGTTTTTCAGCAATTTTATGTTCAATTCGGCTACAGTAACCCATGTTAAGTAGACCGGGAATACCAAAAACTGAACATGATACAAAATCATTCGTTTTTCTTCAAATTTTTTGAAATTTATATCATTGTTCATAACTTTTCAGTCTGAATAATATAGAACAATAAAATTGCGAATAAAATTTTGAGTGTACCGTGCCTTTAATTATTCCATGTTTCCTGCACCCGAAGACTGGATGTTAGAAAGGAGCCGTCTCAGCTCAGAAGATTCCGGAATGAATGGCCGAAACCCTGCGCCGAAGAAATCTACAGTTATTGTGATACGAGTGATACAGGAAATAAATTAATTAAATTACTTTACTTTTATCCACAGTCTGTTTCAAAATCAAAAGTTTCACTCGGTGAGCGGTGTAGTAAAATTTTCGCTTCAAAATAGTTTTAAATTCTGATGACAACACCGCGCATATTGTTAGACCGGCGCGATGCATTCTAGGTTTCGAAATAGACTATAGCTAGGAAGTTTCTAGACAACTATTTTTTCCTTGGCGACACGTTAATTTTATACTGTAGAGTTTAGCGTTTAAACCCGTTTGCAAAACGGGCTGATACGGGTTGATTTGAATAACAAACGGGAGAAGTGTCGTATGAAGCCCAGTTTTTGGCACAGCGTAGCACCACTATAAAGATATAATATACCCGAAAATTATCCTGACTGGTTTAATTTGAAACGCCCAACTCTAGTTTACTGTCTAGACGAGCTTTCGAATTCCAAATTTGGCTAGTACTTTATTGGCATGTTTCCAAGAACATGTCTAGTACCATATAGCAACCGAAACAGTAGTGAAATATAATAACAAGTTCTTTTATAATTTTCACCTTAAGTTCGCTATAATATATAATTTAAACACTTTTCGCTTTCTAAATAATTTATTCTAAGCGCTAAACGACTTGCACTCATTCCCTGGAATGACATAATATACCCAGAAAGAAGGCTTAGTACGTGATTTTCAAAATAGTCGCTTAAATTGTTGAGGAATCCTGAATTTTGAATATATATTTAATTTAAATAAACTTATAATGTGTTTTATTATAGTTTATTTAAAGAATATAATTATATCGCTGAGCGGGGGAAGCCCTACCTCTTCAGCGACGAGTTTGTTTGGAATTGGATAACTAGAAAATGCAGCTTGTACTCTAAGATGCTAGATCAAACGGATTAAGTATGGGAAGATAAAATGGAAAACAATACTTGCAAAGAGCTTTTTATATTAACTAACAGGTTCTAAACGGATTTCTTGACGGTTCAATTAGGAGTGGGATTCGGTAGGGTTTCCGAAACAATAACGCTAAACGGTAAACCGGTAAACTCGATTTGAAATTTTACCGGTGAAACGGTATACCGTTTATCGTACCGTACCGTTTGGCCACCCTAGCTACAATCAAGTAGAGACGCTCGCGCCGAATCTTTGGTCAGACAGCTATTTTCATTCTACGCAACGAACCAGGCCCACACAGCGCGATAAGTCTTGACAAAAGTAAAGGAGATTGTATGAAATTTGATGTATATTCCTTGTTTTGAAGTATATAGCCATGTAAGAAAGATACAGATACAAATAGAAAAACATCGGACCAACTAGGCCAGGCGCCGCCAAGCAGACCTCTCACCGGGCTCGGGCTTTTCGTGAAAGGCCTGCCGCCAAGTGTTGTCGGTGGCAGTAATATAGAAACGCCAAGGCGGGTGTCCGGGCAGTTATTAGCTCGCCCGGACAACAATTCTCAACTTTTCGGGCAGACAGAAAAAGCCGGGGCACTCACCCGGTCGTTTCTATGCTACGGCCATTGGGTATGTTGGCCCGATCCCACGATTCCACAACTGCAATGGAGTTTTTCGTTCAATTGGATAGTTCCACGGAAGGTTTAGGATTTTTGCACTCGAATAACCAAATACATATAAGATCTCCACGATTGTTTAGCTAAGAAATATAGTGAACTGGGCCTCAATATTATTTCTTGGTAGACAAATCTCTTAAAATGTTGCTTCGGGTTTAGGTAAATCGTTTTCTCAAGCGAACATTCAATAAACTATTCCACGAAAGAGTTGGCATTCTCAACAACAAAATCCGAAAATTGATTTCTGAAACTTTCTCAAGTAAATTTTCGGAATAAGTTGTAAAATTCGGAAAATATTTGCTTACTACCCCCAGTCGTTATTTGTATTTCAACAGTATTGAAGTGTCCCGACACGATTGAATTGAATAGCTTCTTTAGATTAGACCTTTAATTCTAGTAACACCGTGAAATATGATCCGACAGCGCAATTTCAGCACTTTAGGGTCAGAAAATAAGCGAAAACTGGGAAATTAAAAGTAAATAAGTTGCAGCTCAAAGTGTTATTAAAACGAATCTCATTTATAGTTCATCATGACCTAGGTTTCCAGCGTGGTATCACGAGCGGGGCGCAGGGTTAAATAAAATGAATGTAAAATCGGTCGACGTGGTGCGTTTTCTCAAAAAGTACATACATTTTTGTAACACAGCGGCCCGCTCCTGATACCGCGCTGGAAAACTAGGTCTTGAAATAAACTATATAAATGATAATCTCAAAATTGAATATATATCAGTCTTCAAACGTACGGTCCAAACCCGGTTCTCAGTAAGGGCGCGGGTGCCAACATTTTTGAGCTGGATTTGTCCGCGTTATCTTCGAGCGAGAGGATATTTAAAGGCGACAATTTTCTCACCCGAGCCCTTGTTGAGCACCGCGTTTGGACTGTACGTTTGAGGACAGACTATGCAAAGTTCGCTATTTTAGCTTTAGTTCAATTCTGAAATTGCTCGTCCTAAAAAATAAACAAATAAAAAGTTTCACTTTTGAAAATGGCATAGAGTCTACAAGAGTTATGTGGCTCTATTGGTTTACTTGTATCCTCTCTTTTACAGAGGATTCGGTATAGTATATAACAAACAAAAGACCTCAGAGCGAGGGGTATACGTAGGCTTCCGCAATTGCGTATTTGTCTTTTTCTCGTCATGATACAAAATAAAACTAGTACAATAATATTTTTCAGACAAGAAACGAAAAATTGCGCCTCGAACCATATAATGGTTTTCCAATTTTGCTACAGAACGAGCGATTTTACAAACCTTAAACAACACCGCGCCCTGCAGTCTTCTTTGGGTTATGGACTATATAATTTTGTACGAAACCAATACGTATTGCAGAGAAAATTCTTATTTCATATAAAAGTACTATATTAGCATGAATATGTGCAAATTTTGATTGAAAACGGTTCGTATATACGTGGTATAAGTAGAAAATAGCGTAGTAGGTGTGTGTGTGTTATTAATCTTATTCCCACCATGCAAATTAAGAAAATGGTAACAACAAGAGAATTATTATTAATGTGCACAAGGAATACATAGAAATTCAGCTATTCCTTCTGTTTATAGTCCATTTTTAGGTTGAGAACTGAGATTTTAGTTAGATAGAAGCATCAAAATAAGTGCTTTAGCCTAGTGGTTAGAGCAGCAGTCTCTAAATTAGTGAAGATCTGTGGCTGCGGGTTCGATTGCCCGTAGCATGTAAGGAGGCTTGGGAAACCAGAAGCTTTTTCTTCCCTTGTTTCGTGCTCCCGAAGACTGAATGTTAGAAAGAAGTCGTCTCTGCTCAGAAGATTCCAGAATGAAAAGCTTGCCAATTGTACTGCATGCCTATCTTAAATGGTAGTAATCCGGTATTGCTAAGAGCACGTTTGTCCTAGCCTGAGCAAATTTATAACTTTTCCCGATTAGTCGGGATTGGCTAAAAATGTTATTGGTATGCTTAGAATATAAAGAGATTGAAACAGTACAGGTCTTCTGGTACTGATCAAAACTGCCACCAAGTAGCCCAATGCTTATAAGGGATAGAGCTTCAAAAATTTAACACCGGTCCGCTCATAACAATAGTTTTAAAAAAAATCTAAAGTAAGAATATACATGAGATTGAAAACTAAAAACGGAGTCAACTGGCGTTATCAGTGTTTAGCCGTGCTTCCCACTGTTATAAATCCATGGAGGGGGGGGATAAATCCATGCGCTCCGTGCACCGTCAACTAATCCCCAAATCGATATCCTGGAAGAAACTCTGGACAAGATTAGAAATAATACAGAGGATTAGGCAGGGCCGGTGTTGCAAATGATTAGAATACGGCAGCGTTGTTTTGGCTACCTGGCAGACCGCGTTATGATCTATGGTTACTGTAATTAGGTAGAAAAAGCTACACGGAGTTACGTAATAGCCAGTTTGGTCCACTTAAGAACAACTGGTCCCGCGCAGAAATCAACGTCGGAAATAACCCGCGAAACCAATTATTTGAAAACAATGGTCCAATTGTTAACTTTTGATACTTGCAGTAAACCTGTAATTTGCTCAATTTAAAAGGTGCGCAATTGTTACATTCAATAATATAAATTAATTGTTTCGCAAAAATAAGTCAGATGTGGTGGTCGACAAACGAATTGCTTGCCAATAAAGGGCAGCGAATTCTGCGGTGGAGTGCCAATCACATAGATTTGGAAAGTATACGATGTTCTTCGATGGATAAATCTGGGATTTATTGATCATTATTGTAAGGCTAGGGCAATATCAGCTCCAAAAAACGGTATTCCTATTTTAGGAAAACCGGAGTATCAGTTAGAATTTTTAGGATAAATGCCTTGAGCATTACAACCACCCATCTGGCTAGAAGATGGCGCCGGTTTTTATGTTTTTTGATTGATACCTACATGCGTAAATAATTAATTGTTATTTGCCTAGAAGAATTTAGTATTCGGCCACCGAAAATCATTCTTTCGGGGAATTTTTGAAGGGTATGTACATGGAAGTAGATAATGTTTGTATAGTCTGATTCAAGATGAATAATGGAGTGTTACTTGCGTATTTTAAGGAACCTTTGCGTATATTTTCCGTTTTCCAATACTTTCAGAGCCATTTTCAATGAGATTCTTTTTTAACACTCCATTATTACTCTCGAATCAGACTTTATAGTCCATCTCAATTCATACACTCTATTTTATATTTGAAACATATATTTCTATGAAATTGTCAATACTGGTTTGCTCGATTGATAAAATTTATAAATAGACATCTTATTTCGAGAAATTAAGTTAGCTTTAAAGATAAAACCTACGTTTTGCAAGCAGTGCTGAATAGAATGTTAGGGTTATGAAGTAATACAGCAGGAGCTTATATGATGCTGCATATAGTATGAAGCAACAGAAAGAGAGCTCGCACGAAATGTGAATTAATTAGTGAAGAAAACGGATTGTAAACGGAAGCAAAATCAGAGGCAAAAATAGAAAATCTCGAAAAGTTCAGTAATGGAAATGTTGGCCAGTCGGAACTATGGTGGGCATCCAGTTAGGGTTTTCAAAAAAGAACGATGGAACGGTATATAGTCGATTTCAAAACGAATAATGGAGTGTAGAGAATAATTTTCAAGCCAAAACTGCCTGTACGCAATTGCGTTTGGCTTGTAAATAATTTCTACACTCCATTATTCGTTTTGAATCCGACTATACCTGTTAACTGTTACCCAAAATATAGCGGTAAGACAATAAACCGGTTTACCAGATCTGAGCATTTACCGGTACACTGGAATATATTATTTCGGGGTTTTTTAATCTTTTGATTTCGAAATGTGATCACATTTTGTGAATTGTTGTCCAGCATCGGTAAAGAACTTTGAATAGTCTTCTAAGCGGTGGGACTGTACTGTTGCATCCAGTGATTGATTTCGGATATCTTCGTTGTTTGAAAACCAAAGTCAGGTGTTCAGTGGAAGTAGAAAATGTGGCCGTGTTAGCTCAGTTGGTAGAGCGTGGGACTTTTAATCCTAAGGTCAGGGGTTCGAGTCCCCTACGCGGCTTGATCTTTTGCAAATTTTTATTTTATATTTCAGTTCCTGCAGTGGTGCTGTTTTATTTCTAACCTTTGGTGATTATATAGTTGAAGCACTTGACCCAATTACATGTCTTGAGCAAGATTATAAAAATATTGCTATAAAATTGTTTGGATTTGGATTATTGTGTAAGTTTTAACTTCTGCCGTAACAACTTAAAAAATTTTACCAGCCGGCAGTAAACTATTTTCAATAAAATATTACTCAGTTTTCCCTGACTAATATGCTGTTATTGAGTATTTCTGAGTGTTTCTTTTAAATGATGGGCCGGTCTGGGGCGACGCGCCTGTAAGTGGGTCCACTAGATCTCATAATCCATATTAGAAAGGGTGGCATAAATCTTACACGAATATATTTTACTTATCTTTATTCCTCATGAAAATGTTCACTTTGCTACGAAGTAAAATGTATTCGAAAAATGTAACAACTCATCAATTGGTAAAATGTACAAAGTAGCAGACCATCCAACCTTGTAGTTGCTTTTTTAAACTTCATAGAGGTCGATATATATATATATATATAAGTTGCTCGTGGCCAGGCCCTTGTTAATCGCGGGCCCGGCCAGCTGGGTGGTTTGCATAGTACGGGTTTTGTTTCCTCAATCGCTCGTATATTTAGTTATTTATTCCGAAACACAGCAGCCTTAACATTGTTTTTGAATTGATATAGTTTAGTTCTACTAACAGTCTCGAACATGTATTCTCTAAGCAAGTTAGCTAGTCGTATACAGATTGTCTCTATGTTTGCAAAGATTGCAGCAGTTATCATGATTATCGGCATAGGCGGTTACTTTATGATATTTAAAGGTAATTTTAAAATAAAAATATTCCCCTAAGTATCAAACCGCTTCTCCAGGGGAGTGGGCACTCCTGTGGTCAAAAAAAGTTGTACCCATTTAGCAGAATGAATCTTATTTCCAGGAAGAGTAGACCATTTCAAGAAGAACTACATCTTTGAGGGCAGTAAATGGTCAGCTGCTCAGATAGTACTGGCACTGTACCAGGGAAATTGGGCCTATGGAGGATACACTACGCTCAATTACGGAACTGAGGATATCGAGATTAAAAACTTTAAAAAGTAAGCCTGTGCCAAGAAAATTAAAAATTTGAGAGCCGCAAATCCTAACCACTAGACCACAACGGACATGATATAGAACTTCACAGAGGTGACCACTTGTGTGTTTTATATAATAGTTATAAGAAAACTAAAAACTTATTCCGTTGCCGGGAATCGAACCCGGGCCTTGCGGGTGAGAGCCGCAAATCCTAACCACTAGACAACAACGGACATGATATAGAACTTAACAGAGGTGACCACTTGTGTGTTTTATATAATAGTTATAAGAAAACTAAAAACTTATTCCGTTGCCGGGAATAGAACCCGGGCCTTGCGGGTGAGAGCCGCAAATCCTAACCACTAGACCACAACGGATATGATATAGAAGTTGACAGAGATGACCACTTGACCTCTTTTGTTGTTTTATACGCAGTACAACTTTTATGACAACTTACCAATAATTAATTATAACTTACATTTTTAATATTTCCTATAGTAGAGTAGACAGAACTGTCTAAAAGGAACACAACTGAAGTTGGTCGACGACGGTAGCCTGGACCAGCTAAACAGAAAACGACGATGAAACAGTTAAAGAAGTAATAGATTCTATCAATAATGTAGGCCAAAAATATAAAACTCAGTGAAAATATAAATAATGAACTAACTCAAACTAAACTAATATAAATAAATATACTTAATCTATTTTACTAAAACAAACTAACCTGTCGTTCTCTTGGTCGTGATTACTGTAGGTCCTGGACTGACTGGTGGTTGTGGTGTCCCTGTCACTAAAATAGTTAATTACTAAAGCTGTAGATGAACTTTATTCATTCGTATCTTTAACACAGTGAAAAAAGACGGTTACCATACAAAACCAGGGCTAGGAATTTCACGGGCCCGGGCCGAAAATTTGAGGAACGGGCCGGCCTTTTCCCAGCCCTGTAAAAAACCCTACGCGCAACACTCCAGATTAGGTGGTGGTTCGATACGTTGTCTTTGTTGCAGAATCCAGGTATTCAATATACAGTACGCATCTAGTTTTTTCTATCATTTTGAACTATCGATATGGTTATACAACCTACCTAAATTGTTGAATCCTGTGTTTGGAGTCATATCTCCATCCCATGTCCATTCTCCTCCTGGTTGGCATGTGAGTCCAATAAAAGCATTTGAGATACCCCATAGACTGAGAACACCTGTAAAGAGCGGAAAATTTATTCTCTGGTCGACCAATATATTAAGTCCTATGAAGGAATGTCTATATCTCGTGAAATAGAAGGAATTTTGAAAATCTTAAAACATTTCTACTTTATCTGGGCCTAGAACTATGAATCTCATTAATATATTTCTAAATTTTGATCACTTTATGTAGTTTCATACTATTTTTTATTGACTTCGGATACCGTAACCCACAGCACTAGAGCCAGAGAAACCCAACATGTAACATGTCTTGAAATTGTTCATTTTTCACTAATTTGTTTTGTTATTTATATAATTTTTCTTAACTCTTCAAATTTTCTTAATTAAAACAATAAAATTTAAATTGAATACTTGAGTGCTACGTTCACTGTCCATTTTGCTGACTAAACTAAAAACATCTAATTCGTTACAGTCATAATACAGATCTTAGAACAATTATTAGGTCATTTACGTCAAACTATAAAAATTTCTGTAAGTTTACCCTTACCTTGCGCAAAAGAGTTTTCTGCTTCATTTTCTATCTTGGCCAAGTCAAGCCCGTTCGCATTCTTGCAGGAATATGAGTTACTAGTGAATGAAGCCGAGGTTTCTTAAAGAAATGATTCAAGTTGGTGTTCTGGGAGAACAGTTAAAATATAATAAGGTTGCGAAACCAATAAAACATAGTAGAAACAAAGGTGAAATATAAAACGGGGTTTATTCTCGGATGATTATTCAATCAATTACTTCAACAACACAACAAAAGATGATAAATACGTGGAAGGAGCTAGGCCCCGCCCATTACGCAAGGGACGCACAATAAGATTGGCGTGGTGCGGTAAACGCAGCACAGTTGGAAACTTTTCTTCGCTCGCTGTTGTGTATGCCTTTTCTTCGTAATTGAGCTGTTAAGAGTTAAAAACCCATTAAATACGTAAGTGACAATGAAATCGTTCTCAATCAGAATTTCCGTTTAAATGTTCGATCCAGTATAGTCTACGGACAAATCTCATGTAGTTTAAAAGTCTATTTATTATAATGCGAGCGCACAATTATATTGGTTGCGTGTAAATTTTCTTTGGATTTCCGCGCTCCTTCTAAATTCTACAGTACACCTATGCAAACGAATCATCCGTCGAATATAATCCCAGAATCTGTGGCCGTAGTATAGAAACGCCCGGGTGGTGCTCGGGCAAGGCACCCACCCGGCTTCCTCTACTACGGTCACAGGAGAGATCTTAAATACCATTGACTATGATATCACTTACTTAACAAATACCAACACTTTCCAGATACATATGTAATCAGGTAGTTTTGTGGATTATTATCAGGTTGTGGACATTCAGCTGAACTTGAAACTTTTGTAACCAGTACGAGAATACCAGTTAGGATAAGTAGGTTCATTATAGTCGAATGCTAAAACAGTTAATAAACTTAGATCGGTAAATAAAATTAGCTGCCATGTATGATCTATATGTCTTTAATCATGTTGCGCCAATACGGTCAAGGAAAACAAGGAGTGTGCTCCTATTACAATATTAATATTGTTTATTGATGAATATATGTGAATGAGTGTTGACAAGAAGTGGCGCGCATATTTTTTGCAACATCTCTCGAATGTCTTACGAAAAACAAAACGTTATTAACAAAATAAATAGCCTAATCCCCATGTTTCGTGACCCCGAAAACTAAAAGTTAGAAAGGAGCCATCTCTGCTCAGAAGATTCCGGAATGAATGGCCGAAACCCTGCGACCAAGAAAACTACAGTTATTGTGTGGTATGTGCGATTACAGGAAATACAATATTTTTGAAAACAGCATTGTGCAACAGCCTAAGGGCGTTTACAAGATCGCGCTTGCGCAGCAGTAGGTATTTATCGGCAAGGCCCATGTGCTAGCAGTCTAGGCGTTGTTACAGACTCTATGGTATTATAAGATCATAAACTATAAAAAAATAATGTAAGATTTAACCATTTTTGAACTTTTGTAACTGTTATTACCCTCGATTTTTATAAAAGCCAACATGTCTAATAGAATTTTGATCAATTAAATAATTAATATCTATAATTCTTCTCATTCAGAATACTACTAAAGCAAAAATCAATAAACACATAGGTCATAGAATGCTCACCAGTTTCTGCTTTCCTTGAACTTGTTGGTTCTTGATCTACGTTCAGCAGGTTTAGTTTTCGGGAAGTTATTGGTTGTAAGTGTGCGGGCCATGTCTTCTAGGTAGCGTCAGTTATTCTCTTTTTATGGCTATTAATGAATGCAAAGATAAGAAATTGGTACGGACTACATTAGGAAAATGTGACGTAATAGTTAAAATATACAGTCGTATTATTTATATTTATAAGATATATTTAAAATATTTATAGACGTAATATATTAAAAGAACCAGCCGGTATGAAATCTACGTCGATTGAATTATCGACTGAATGAATAGGGATTGAAAAGAGTGTTAGATGCCAACTAGGAAATGCTCAATATATTCATTAGAAACGGGAGCAAAGTTCAATTTCATATATTTGTAGCATTATATGGTTTGCAAAGCATTCTTGGAGTTGACATTAGGGCGGGCAACGGTGAGGCTTCGTGCACCCGAAGATTGAATGTTAGAAAGAAGCCGTCTCTGCTCAGAAGATTTCAGAAATGAAGGACAGAAACCCTGAACCGAAGGAATCTACATTTATTGTGTGATATGTGCGATTACAGGAAATAAATCACTTTTTTTCAAATGACGGTGAGGTTAGAATAAATTAGACGGCGAGACGGTATACCGTTTTCCCACACTACTTTCTTTATAAGGGAAGTTGTTATTTGCTTTAAATTTCTTAACGATAAGGGGCATAGTAGCTCAGCTGGTAGCGCGACGGCCTATGAATCCGTGAGGAGGAAAGGTTGACGGTTCGATTCCTCCCGTGCTCCTGAATGGAGAAACCATGGAATGTATTCTTCAAAGTTCTCTTTTGATTTCCGCAAAACCGACTTCTAGCTGCCCAAAGATGTAAAGAATAACAAGAACACCCGCTATGTGATATACATTGATATATGGAATAAATAGTTTTCTTAAATAGTTAGGTCTAAGCCTTTTCGTGAACTTAAAACTCATCTGCAACTTTCAAGGTTTCCAACTTCGAGAACACTTGTAAAAAAGCGATAACTCGGAACTTTAAATGATAAGCCAATAAAAGATAGTCTTTGTTGATTGTCATAAGGTGAAGGAATGCTTTCTTTGTTAAAGGTAGAATTAGGGTTCTGCACGGGCCGACCACAAACTAAGGCGGGAAATTCAAACAATTACTTATTTTCAAAATAATATACATAAGGGCCGGGGCCGGTCCTCCTGCCGTGGATAGAGTAAGCAATACACACTTAAACGGACAAATATACTATACTGAGTTAAATTTCAACAGTTATAGCAACTTACTATTGACTAGTAATTAAGAGTTTGTTTTGGAAAACTACCAATAGTATTCAAAAGTATTTTATTTCCTGTGTCACTCGTATCACAATACCTGTAGAATTCTTCGGGCAGGGCTGCAGGGGCAGCTTATTCCGGAATTTTCTGAGCAGAGACGGCTCCTTTCTAACATTCAGTCTTCGGGTGCACGAAATATAAACGAAATGAAAGAAATAAACAATACAATTCTTATAGTACGCGCAAAATTAGATGTTTTATCGATCCTAAACACACATTTTGTTTCCCAAAGAATATGGAATCATTAATTTTGGAACCGCATCACTTTCCCAAATAACCTAGGTGATTCTCACTCCAAGCTAACGATGATTAAATTTCTTAGCCCATGCTCCTGAGGTTCCCAAAACACCATTCACAGAGTTTGAAGAGAACGAATTAAAAATTAAAAATTCAGTATTCAGTTGAGTTATCAGTTCATTTTATGAAAATCCTTTGCTATAAGTGACTGAATAGATTTTAATATGGTCAGTTATAGTGCTTTAAATGTTTATTTCTTTGTTTCTTGACAACTTACTTAGCAAGTTGCTATAATCTGATTCAAGAGCAATAATGGAGTGTTTCTTGAGTATTTTGAAGCTAATTTACATATATTTTTATATTTCGAAAACTTTCAGGGCCATTTTCGTCGAGATTCTTTTTTATCACTCCATTATTACTCTTGGATCTTACTATGATATCAAAATATTCATTTGTTTGAAATATAGAAAAGACTTTACAATTTTCTCGTTCTTTTTAAACTACATAGCTCTAGAACTAGATTTCCTGCAAAGTAGCTCCTAGAGTTAGATTAAGATTAAATTGTTAGACTATATGTAATAATAATGTGTATTTAACAAGACTAGTACAAAACAATAAAACAGGCGGGTTACAACAATCTTGTTTTCATGGAAAATGAGATAATGAACTATAATGAATGTTTGCCAAAAAAGACTCAACCGTATATATTTGAGTTACTACAGAATGCTACGACTGCTTACGAGAACCACAATTATGAAATCCAAGAAAAACCGCATGTCCTCACAGATGCACCAGTGACCGAAGCTACAATAGGGTAATTAGAGGAATTAATATTATTTTGCGGGCAACGAACCGGCCCAGTACCTTCAAAAAAACTTTAACTATTGGGCCCAGGATTAAAGATCCAATCAAAATACGGAAAGCTCTATCAATAAGATTTACGGTATATATAACGGGTTCGATGTTTTCCCCATGCATTCATGTCCGACTGGTTAACAAGTTTGATTACGAATCTTTGGTTGGGAAGCCGTCGGCGTTGATTCGAAACCTTCTAACGACAAAGGTTTTGCAAACTCTTACTTGAATATTTCAGGCAGCCTATCTACATGTTCAGTGAGTTCAATGAATCGTATCTTACCAAATATATTTTGGCAAGATAGCGGTTTTTGAGTATTTTTGGGAAAGTCGTTTGTATTTATCTGGATTCTGACCTATATTGATTGTAAATCGTTATTATATAGTTACCGCTCAAGACTCGAATAGCAACAAATTGATCATTTGCACCATGGCTGGCATTTTCACGGGCCTTCTTTGCACAAGCGATAGGAACTATCAAAGAATGGAAGCTCATATATAAGTCGTTGCAGTCGACCCGGTCGAAACTTTTGAAAAGGAGCGGGCCTGCTTGACATTCCTAACTCTTTACTTTTATTTTAGCTGTTGCGAATAGCTCGGTTATGCTGTGGATAATAATTTGGATGAGCTTAATGGTAGTTCTGACAATTCTAGGATGTTGTCTACTTTGTTTCATAAAATTCTATTACAAGTAGGTTTTATTAGACAAGGATTTATAAAGAAGTGGTTGGACTGGGCAACTTTAGGGATTTCTAATGATTAACATAGTTTACTTGAATTTTAAGCTATAGTCTATCTCAAGACTCAGGTTTCCAGAGCGGTATCACAAGTGGGGCGCAGTGTTATAAAAATGCAAGTACTTATTGAGAA
Source organism: Phasmarhabditis papillosa (assembly GCA_034691345.1). Classification (NCBI taxonomy): domain Eukaryota; kingdom Metazoa; phylum Nematoda; class Chromadorea; order Rhabditida; family Rhabditidae; genus Pellioditis; species Pellioditis papillosa. The sequence goes on from JAQGAV010001971.1 coordinate 16,794, forward strand.
AACGTACCACGTCGACCAATTTTACATTCATTTTTTATAATACTCCGCCCCGCTTTTGATGCCGCGCTGGAAACCTAGGTCTTGAGATAGACACTATATTTGAAAACTATGTATTGTCTGATGAGTAATAGTAGAACTGCGTATTTTTCTGTTAATTTGGCGCGGCTTCGATTTTGAAAACTTTGAGAGTCATTTTCAACCAGATTCTTTTTAACACAACATTTCTACTGGCAAATGGGAATGTCTCTGTTCGATAAAACTTCGTAACGAATTAGCTTACCAGACCTTTTCCATGGGTACTAAACTCGTTTTTGAGACCCCGACCAGGGCCGGGAATGGCCGGCCCGTCCGGTTCTTGAAATTCGCACACCTACCTTGTGCTAGCCACTTCTGAAAATAAGATATAAGAACCTTTAAGGAGACTTATTACTGTACAACTGTACAACATCGCAATGCTAAAGGAACCTGCTCGTCGTACTCTAAGTAAGTTGGGGATTTTGTGTTATAAAAGTATTTATTCCGATATCATTATCTGGATCGAATCAGTCAGTTCTATTCTGAATTGCAGCCAATGCTGGCAAAAGTGGGGGCAAAAATAGCGGGGGCTAGCAAAAAAATGTTGCCTGTCGGCTCGGCCCCGACCCACCCCTAATTACAGCACTAGTTAATATAAGGCGTAGCAGCGTTCTGAGCTTGTTTGAAATTATCAGGATTACTTTAATTGTAACATTTGATCTAAAGCTCTCTTACGGCACATATCCCACGGGGCCAAGTCCGGAACGAGGGAATGAACTCATCCTAGCCTCTTGTCCTCTCGGATTCGTAGACCGACATAATAACCAATTGATAATGGAGCTGCCGTGTTTTATAGTCAGCTTCAAAAGTAATGAGGCCGTGTATGCTGTGTATTTCGTCCTTTTTAACACTGCGCCTGCTGGCATTCTACGCGCGCGGTATCAGCAGATTACAAACTTGCTTTCGCTCTGCCTTACTCAGACAAAATATTGCAACACTCCTGCTTATTAACACGGCCGTATTAC
>JAQGAV010001972.1:0-17828 GCA_034691345.1 Phasmarhabditis papillosa
TGGGATTTGGAAAATCCAGGCTAGCCCTGGCCGGCCCATCTACCTCAGAGCGCGGTGGTATACATAGGCTTCCGCAAGCATACCACCGCGCTTTGAGGTCTTTTGTTTGTTATAGACTATAGAGTCAGAACTGTCAAAAATACATCAAACTACTTAAAAATAGCTATTTTAAGCAGTTTTGATGTCTTGACCAGTTTTGTTTGGAGCAAGGGAGGCAAAAATGTGCGCCATCTCTACTTTTTTGGGATTTGGAAAATCCAGGCTAGCCCTGGCCGGCCCATCTACCTCAGAGCGCGGTGGTATACATAGGCTTCCGCAATTGTGTATTTGTCTTTTTCTGGACATGATACAAAATAAAACTGGTACAATAATATTTATCTGACATCAAACAAAAAATTGCACATCTAACCATATTATGGTTTTCCAATTTTGCCACAGAACGAGCGATTTTACAAACCTTACACAAGGTTTGTAAAATCGCTCGTTCTGCGCTCGTTACTCCTTTTACTTTGCGAGCATCGCGCCAGCACCTGGGGGTTACATTCCGTTCAATATTGTATTTTGCAAGTACGCGCGTGCAATTTGTCTTGTTTTATTATAAACAGCTGCACATACCTTTTTCTTTATTACTGCTTTGATTCTGATTACATTTTTCTTGAAGATTCTTTTTCCCATAAATATCATAGCACAATTGTCCTTTATAATTCGATCGATACGCAAACTGAAAGCAGATACTACTCACTAGCTAATATAACAGTATTCTTATTCACAGCATAACCGCTCAGTACATTTGCTACAATCGGACTTTATTAATGGAATGCTTTAAAGGGCAGCACGCCCGTAAAATGCTTTTTCGTAAAAAACTAGGTGTCTTAGTCTATATTTTAATTTTGCGATGGTGTCAAATGCTATTATTTTAACGCTAACCAAGTTCGGTTTAAATAAAATTTTGCCTTAAATCCTACTAAGACTCCGCAATGGGAGGGGCGAAGCCAGAGGTGGTTACCGGCCCGACCCGGCCGGATAACCATCTCTGGGCGAAGCGGTAGCAAAAGAGTCAGATCATACTTACCTCAGATACACATCATCTGCCTTATCGAGACCCATTGAAATTGCTTGTTTATTAAATGTTTTACAAGTTCTTCTAAGTGAATCAATATGACGGGGATCCTGTTTTAGATAACAGAACATCCTACCAAGACTGACAGAGGAAACATCGGATAACGACATTTAAACTAAATAATATTCATAAAGGATAATTGGAAAAGAGGATTAGTGTAAAAATTACAAACAAATAAGAGTATATCTTTTCATGTTCGATCCTAAATAATAAGAAACTTTGGTTATATTCTTAATACATTGTGACCGTATTTACGGTGCTGGCATTCTAGGCGCGCCATATCAGCAGATTGCAAACTTGCTTTCGACCTGCCTTACTCTGACAAAATATTGCAACACTCCTGCAACCCCATTTTATTATTACGGCCGTATTACTTTTGAATCCGACTATATCTTAATAAACATTTTCCCCACAATCTAGCTTGGGCCGAAGCCAGAAAGTCCGTGTTTTGGGCGGACCTCTCAGAGCCGGACCGATCTCGACTGGGCCCGAGTGTTGAACAGAAATATCGGAAAAACATCTAAGGGTTCCATCCACATATTTTCGTATTTTACGAGGTCAGTTTTCCGCAATCACTCGGGCCCGGCCCGGCTCATTTGAAAGGTCTGGTTTTGGGAAACGGTAGATTGGCCGATGTGGACCGAAGTTAACGCCAAAATGCGTACATTTGAAAAAAGAAAACTTGTTTTCGTTCATTTTATTCGCTGCACTTTATTACATGAAGGTTGTCCGTAGACTGTAATAGTTGTAAAAGAATAGAAATGATATTTGAGGATGTCGACAGCAATCAATCAGGCGTCTGTTTTTCGAAATTTAGGATATAGTCAGCGCCGAGAGTAATAATGGAGTGTTACTTCCGTATATATATAGCATACTTATATAACATTTTTGACACCGCACCTGCAGGCAAATTTCACGCGCGTGTACTTGCAATGTTAATTAATCAACGGAGAGTAGTCGCCAGATGCCGGCGCGGTGCTAGCAAAAGGGTGCTCAGACGAGCGTTGACGTCATTAAACTCCATTATTACTCTTGGCCCTGACTATATATAAATTTGTACACTTGCAAGTTTGCAAAACTGAATAGCTAACTGAATAGACAAGTTTTGTTGAAGTTTAGAGTTTATAGATCAATTTTTAAAAGATATTATTAATAAAATTCATTTAAACAAAGTTGTAGATCTTTTTTTCCCAGAAAATAACAGAAAAGCTGAACTTTTAAAAACTTGAGTGTAATGTTTGTGACAGCAATTTCAGCTAACAAATTACTGAATGAAAGGTAGCAGTCAAAATAAAGCCGAACCCGGTTGACTGATGTGTAATCAATAATAAAAATATGTTATAAAAATAAGTGAATATCTACTCTCTTATCTGAAATATAGTTTTTACACAGCATAAGCAGCCCAGCTAGGACTTGTCTTGCCGTCTTGAATATATATAAAGTTTGAAACTAACTATAGCAAAGTGATATGACAAAACAAATCAATATTTCAAACAACCATCTCAGTTTTCTCAACATAACTACTGTGCTGCAAACTTACAGGTTTTACGCACGTATTTTAAACCCTTTCCAGCAACTTCTAAGACCAGCTGGGTCCCGCCGCGAACCTACCGTACCGGCAGGGAAAGTAGGATTTGAATCGACGTAAGACGAGAATTGGTCAGATTCAGTGTTCGAGCAAGTTGTAGGTACTTCACGTCGCTCTGTTTTGTACCGTTTAAGATTAACCCCTTTATTGTAGTTTGTGTTCTTTTAACCTTTGTACATAAATCTTATATCTTTCTCTCTCTTTTACATCTTGTTCGGGGAAACTTATCTTATGGGCGAAACTTGTCGGCGAGCCCTTCTACCCTGAACCACCGGGGCTGAAACAGTCGGCACAGGTAGTCTGATCCGGGTTTATTAGGAGCTCGGAAAAGGCTATCTGCGCTGAACAACTACTGCTTCAGTTTTGCAAGGATATACAGACCATAGAACTGCCGGCATCTGGAATCGGCTTCCTGACGATATTGTACGTGAGTATTTCCATAAAGAATTCAAAAATTCGCTGCGGGTTTGGTTAGGTGTAAACGATTTTTCCAACTATTCGAATTATTATGAGCATTAAGAATTAGTTCTAATATTATTACTATAGATTGTTGTGTTTTTTCTTTTCATTACACAAAAGGAGGTTAGAAAGTCAGGATTGGCCACATTCCTCATCCGAAGGTACGAGTATCATTTATAAACGAAAAATAATCTATAGCTACATAAAGATACTAAACATAATAAACTTAAATTAAATAAGTACAATAATAATAATATATTAAATACATGTATTTTCTAAAGCTCTGCTCGTTTTGGTCCTATTTCACTAGACTGACAAAAACAGCCTTCGCTGTCCTTAATTCAATAAGAATTTTGTTAATTTCTTCAAGGGGGTCTAAGATTTGCTCGTTTTTCAAAGAAAATGCTCAACTGAAAAAGTTTTTTTGAACCCAAAGCATTCACGAGGTGGTGAATAACCCGCTTCTATATAAGGAAAAAGTAATAAATTGTGAAATTCCCCGGAAACGCTGGCATTTCTCGTTTAGAAATCACATCTACGGAATTATAACATAAGAATAAAGCTAATTAAGCTTCAATTTAGCAAATGTAAGATGATTTTATTTGAAATAAAGCGAAATACGGCATGTTAGACCAGGATGTTTTCAAATTTGCCGCACATGATGTTAAGTCTCCGGAGACAGTTCATAGGCATTAAAAAGTCGAACAGACGTTCGTTAACGTCATTCCACTCCATTATTACTCTTGGCGCTGACTATAGTAGACGATATTTTCTCCATTCAGCTTATTTATAAACTAGTATATACCAAAGTCCGCGCTAGAAATACGCATTTTTTAATATGTTAGTGTTTTTCGAACTGTATTCCAATTGGAAGACATTTTTTGGGATTTGGGCGTTCGCGTAAAGAGATTGGCGATTGAAAATATATCAACTATAGTTACGAAAAAAATATTGGATGGTACATCGTCGGCACACCGGCCTGGGAATATTTGAAATTTCCGGGACGGCCCGGCCCGTTTGAGAACACCGCTTGAACAATGGAAATATGAAAAAAATGTCAACCAAGAAAATGTGTATCTTCAATATTCTGCCGAATTTCGGACCAATTTTAATGCTGGCGAATCAGTTATCACAAAAGCCAAAACCGAAAATAGATTTTCCCTAGTCTATCTGAAAGCCTAGGTTTCCAGCGCGGTATGAAGAGCGGGGCGCAGTGTTATAAAAAATGAAAGTAAAATCGGTCGACGTGGCGCTCGTGATACCGCGCCGGAAACCTAGGTTTTGAGATAGACTATATCTACCCATGTAAACTAAAACAAAACTTCGTTAGCTAATGAGAAAAGAGACAAGTAGTAGGTACAAAAAGAAAGTACAAATTACTGCATTTGGATTATGCAAAATATACACAATTATTTACTTTGATTGCGCGGGAGGACGCGGTGTACCCCATTTGCTTGCCACTGGTATCATTAGAACGCAACATTATTGTTTTAGGTCAATAGAAAACACTTCGTAAATAATTATATCTCTTATTTGGCTACTACACCAAATATCTGTCTTTAACGACGGGCGATATTATTTTTGGACGACACTCCATGGCTGTGCAAAACACACCCAGCAGTCGCCCCCAGCCCAGTGGCCGTAGTATAAAAACGCCCGGGTGGGTGCCCGGGCAGTTTTTAGTCTTCCCGGACAATAATTCTCAACTGCTCGGGAAGCCAAAAACCTCCCGGGCAGCCGGCCCTAGGTTTAAGTGAGCATTGTTCAAAAAATTTAGTTTTTTAGGCATATTATGACATTGACAATACAAATTGGAAGAATATTGACTTTTTTTTAAATCAGTCGATTTTTTGGGTCTGGGAACTTCTATACACTTTCATTAAAGACGCTAGAAAAAGTGTTTAGAAGACTCCGATTTTTTCATGAAAATTATCCCTGCACGGGCCCCCGGCGGCCCACATTTCCGTCGCTCAAAATTTCAGTATAAGTATGTTCAGCACTTGGTGATATATTCCGTCTAATAACCTACACCGCTATGGTTGCGTATTCTTTCTTTAATTCATATCTCCGCACTTTTTCTCCACTTTCTCTTCACCGGTGTCTCTATTGCTTTATTCTATTCTATTGGGTTACTGTAAGTAAGATACTTTCTAGAACACTTTACAATAGTCTTCACCTTTTAAAAGTAAGAAATATAGAATATACGTATTCCGGGGTGTGATTTATTCTTTCGTTGTCATAAATGTTATTTCATGCTGATTCTTATCACAGCATTCACAAGTCCCTGGCCAGGAGTACCAACTTGTAAAATATGGACAATCAGATCATCTACGTCAGGATGAGACATTATCCAGTCGGGAACACTTTAAAAATAAGAAGGACACACTTTAATTCTATGTTTAAAGAGATCGAGCCAGCTTTGCTCGCTAGTGACTACCGCCCCTGCCCTGTAGAGTTGGTTATCCGGCCGGTCCGGCCTGGGTTGCAAAATTTCGGGCTGGGCCGGGCCGGTAACCAGCTCTGCTGTCATGGATAAAATTAAACTGATCCCGGTAAAAAGTTCATCGGCAGACTCATTGAACTCCATAAAACCTATGCCCTGAGCTTCGGTACTTCATAAACGAAGAATCAGTGACATAGGCAACTTTTAAAAGATTTAAGCAGTAGAAACAACCGACTATCCACTAGCACAACATGTTGAACAATTTAAATGCATTAAAAATTAAATGGTTGCGATATCCGTGGGCCTTTTCTTAACCGACAGAAAATGACTGTTTCAACATGTTGTGCTAGAGCAGAGCTGTTAACCCGGCCCGGCCCGGCCGACTTTTTGGACCTCGACCGGGCCGGGCGGGGCCGGTTAGTCGAATTTAACATGTAATTTGGCCCGGCCCGGCCCAAGATTTGGAACTCAGGCCGGGCCGGGCCGTCCGGGTTAACAGCTCTGTGCTAGAGGAGCAAGAAGGCTGCGCAATAATTAAAACACTGTTAAAAGAATTCCGATATTTGTTCATTTTTGATAATTATAGTTAAATTAAATTATAAATAAGTGTTAGTGCCAAACACAGACTGAAAATGGTATTTACGGATGAGAAAATGTAGCCAAGCTTTGAACATGGAAGTGGTCTGCCAATTACGGGACTGTCAGGGCCTATTTTTGTTAATGTAAGGGCCGGCCGGTGGAAATGTAAGCCCTCGCTGGGAAGGGACTCTATTTTTCTTTCGATTTCGACAAATACACTGTGATTTACCTAGTGTTATGTACTTCACCACGGCAGATATATATATCCCTTTCATAAGAAGTAATAACTTAAACACATTAGAATGCTGCCATCATATAAATGATAGAAAAGTGAAAAACGGTTTATCTTGTAAACGATATGCATTCTTTTCCTATGCCCAATCGGATAACCTTTATCAGCAATCTAACGGTCCAGCTGGTTTTAGTTTTTTTTATTAATTCTATTGGTCATCTACACACAGTGAGAGCATATTATCATAAAATGCGGCTCTTTGTATATCCAGTGACTGCTCGTTTTCTTGTGAACACCACACATCCCATCAATACTCAAAGTTCTTATCACAAAATTTTCGAATTTACAGCTGATGATTGACTATTCAGTACTCAACTGATACATTAAGGCACAGTAAGATCATTTAGTTATTAACAATGACGGATTATAGGATGAACCAACAAATATATTATTCAACAAGTTCATAAGATAAGAGAAAAGTTACACTCCCAGGTGAGCAAACATTAGAATAAATGTTTTTTTTTCTTTTTATCGTTTAATCTTAAGAATCTTTTTCCCGTTCATGGAACGGGAAAACAAGAGTGGGTAAAACCAGATTATACTCTATGGGTCCCAACTCAGGTATATAGGAAAAAGATTCTTTTTTTCCGTTCGAGAATTCTGTTTTCTCCTAGGAATTCTGTAGCTACATGAGAAAGTCGAAAGAAAAAACTTTTTAAAAAAGATGGTGGATGTAAAACGGCGGCTCACATTTTGACACCGCCCCAGTGAAGTAGGAACACGAGCTGGCTCTCGTAAACGGCCGTTTACGTTTTGTTTTGTTCCCTCTTATCATACCAGTTTATCATCGATAATTCGCGCATAAGTTTGCATGCAACTGCCGAATAAGGAATTTCAGTCGTTCCTTACATTTTGTGCGTAAATCCGGCATTTCTGATTCTCACGTGACTCATGCCTTTTTTTTGTGAAAATCGAATTATACGCTCGTATTTACAGATTTATGCTACATATGCATAAATGATTGTCGATCTGATTAGTGCTGCTCAACAGCAGGATTGGAACCGCGCCCGTGAACTATTATATCAGCACTGGCTCGCTGAATGCCCGAAACAGTATGCCGTAGATCCCGATAAACCCTGGGATGGTCCTCAAGTGGACCAGTCGTTAAGTAAGTTTCAAAAATAGGTTCTCTGAATGTTTTTTTAACAGGCTCCTCTTTATTCTCTTCTTTGGCTGGGGCTATCTGTGGCGATTCTTCCGTGAACAGTGGGAGTTTGGCACCTCTGAACGCCCAAGCCGGTATCACTATTGAATCGAGTAAAGCTGGACAGATATGTGGTCACGTGTTCAAATGCGGAGAGCTCACATATACTTGCAAGTAAACATCAATTTGTTACGAGTCTTTATGATATTTTTGTAGAGACTGTGCAACGGATTCAACGTGTGTAATGTGCAGGGAGTGCTTCCAGAACTCCATTCACAAAGATCACAAGCACAAGGTTCGTCTTACCGCTGAATATACTCATACGATTCTGCACTTCTCAGATTCATACTTCATCGGGTTCCGGATATTGTGATTGCGGTGATAAGGACGCTTGGAAAACAGGATATGCCTGCACCGTACATGCCCGATCCTCGCTAGATGCAGACAGGTTGGTGAATGTATAACGTTCCTCCATGATTCTATATATTAGGCCGGATTCACCGCCAGTTTCGATTCCGCCTGAGCTGGATGCTAGGCTGTTCGAATTCTTCACAATTATTGTACAATATGTTAACACTTTGATTTGCTGGAAGGATCGAGATACACTGCCGGAATACTTGAAGAAGTACATTTATATGAAAAGTTTTTCTCATAATGACATATAGGCTGAGCACTACCGATGATGAGCCAAGTATATCTCAGCCTTCTCAACCTTACATGACGGTGCTGTACAACGATGAAACACATACGTATGAAAGCGTTAGTTGTCTTTACCAAGGCCTTCAAATTTCACTTTTAAAGGTTATCCGTGCTTTGGAACTCTTTATTCACTGTTCTGCTCAACAAGCCATGATGATAGCAACTATTGTTGACCGAGAAGGTAGAAGTTGCGTCAAAGTCGGAGCCAAGACGGAATGTGATCGGGTGAAGACCGAAATTCAGGTTTCAATTTTCGGTGTCTAGTTCTTACTTATACTCTTCATTCTCTAGCGACGCACGGCCCGGGACTCCAACAGGCGAACCGAGAAAAATGGACCTCTCGATGTCAAAGTAATGGAGAGTTCACTGATTGCTCATCAAAGTCATGCCATTATTCTATTGACGTGGCTCAATCAACAGTTTGAAAAATGTCGTATGTTTTATATTTTCATGAGTTTATGTAACTTTTTTCTTAAGCGATTCTCAGTCAAATTTTGGGACGAGTTCTCCTGGAAATTAAACCTCTGGAAGTCGATATCCTTGGTGAGGTGACGGAAGAACCAGAACCAAGCTCATCTGCAGACTCAATAGCTGAGCAATTTTTAAAATGGGACAAACATATGTGGAAAGGTTTGTTTACAATTTGTCGTAGTGTCATTTTTTTATTTAGCCACACGTCTCAATGTTCATGAAATGTTCATGAAGACAGTATTGATGCATTACGAGCAGAAAGTGCGATTCGCTAAGTTGTTTTTGAAAGTAAGCGTAGTCCACCTTTTTATTTTAAGCATATCAATTTTTAGATGTATCATGAAATTTATGCCGATTTCATCAGTGATGACCACGAGCTAGATGTTTCTGTTGTCAGTCTTACTGTTCAATTTCTTACTGTGCCTGGTATCGCAAGGTGTGCCCTGCTAAGAAATAATGATTTAATATTGTTGGTTTAGGCGTTTGATCGAGGAAGACAATGCTTTGAAAGAAGTATTCAGAGCTGTAAATCATCATGTTGCACCATACCAGAAAGGTTTGTTAATAAAACCGCTATAATATAGTTTTCTTTGTAGCAAAAGAAGGCACGGATATCAAGTACTTCGATTTTACTTCTCGTTCATTTCCAGCGGTTCTAAAGCGAGCAATGCATATGATGCGGGATCAAATGTTGGCTCACCTCGAGTTTCATTGCTTATGTTTCACATTTAGTTATATGTTAAATGCTATTCCAACTGCTGAACAGTTTACTGAGAAACTGAAACAGAACTTCATTATTGGATTCGAAATGCTTGTTGACTTTTTACACAACATGCAGGTATTGAATTGAATGAATGATTGAGTTTTTAGTTTATCCTAGGGTATGGATGAGGTGAAACGTCAGCAAATGGAACATCAAGTTTGGGATTTGGAATGGGAAACTGCGTTCAACATTCAATTGCGAATTCAGGACATGATTGGTCTTATAATGGAATGGATTGCCGTTGATGTGAGCATTCAAAACCATGCTCAAATTAGTAAATCGTTTAGAAAGACGTCCACCGAAGATGCTTTATCATATGTTTGGATGCGATAGCAAAACATCCAGTTACTTCTGATGGTGTTGCCGGAAGCACACACACTCATATAAATTGTAATCTAGTTATGAATTTTAGATTGTATTCATATTTTTCAGTGAATGGCGACGAAGGCGTGTGCTTCTCTTTCGATGTTCTGTCATCGCCGGTGTCTGTCCATCAACCACTTCATCGCCTAGCTGCTGGCTTCTTTGCTGCTGGGGAGGATTTCGTTAATTTTATGCATGGTAGTTTTTTTTTAACAAGTACTTTAATATTTAGCATTTCAGATTTATCACATGAGAAAACTGAAATTGAAGCTCAGATTACCTCGAAACTGAAAAAATTGGGACAGGGACTTTATGAAAATCCTCTACGGTAACCTTATTCACTTTCCTACGCTATTGTTCGTTTAGGGTACTCGTTCTCTGTGCCCAGGTAAATGCGCAATTGTGGCGTAGAAATGGATTTTCTCTCGTGAATCAGATTCACAACTACAATTCACCGCTGTGTCGATCTGAGATGTTCGATAAAGATATCCTGATGCTCCAGGTTGCGTCATTTATTTTCATTAAATAACTATAACCTGTTTAGGCTGGTGCGGCCCTTCAAGACCCAGTGCAGTTTACGCTGCATCTGCTAGTTCGGTTCCGACTGAAGCTTTGGGCTGGTGATATCGAAAATAACGCAGATCAAGTAAAGACTGATCTCTCTGGTAAATATGAACCAGAGGAGACCAGTAAGATCATCGTTGCTTTGGCCGAGGATATGCTACATTTGCTTATAAATATTTGCGGTTAGATTTTTTATTCGTCACCATATATTTATTATAACAGGTGAACGAAATAAACCAGGTGTTGGAAAATGTATGCTCGAGGATCATGTTCGTCGGGAGGTGATACACATCCTTTGTATGGGCCCACATCCATTCAGTCAGGTAAATAACTGAGCGTTTGTGGATTGTTTATTAACTATCATTGTTTAAGATAGTACGAAAGATGCCCTCTGACCCTCGTTTGGAAAGAGTATCATTGCAAGATGTTGTGAACTCTGTTGCTGACTTCAAGTAGGTTTTCGGCTTTTAATTATTTCACATTGTGTTCTCCAGGAAGCCCACTTCGACATCAGCTGGCCAGTTCCACCTGAAAGAAGATCTTTTGGTTGAATATAATCCATTTTTCTACCACTATTCAAAGAGTGATCTTTCTATGGCCGAAAAGTTCCAACAAAAGCTTCGACTGAAGATGGACAGGTTTGTGTTCATAGTTTCAGAGTGTAGCGAATAATTTTTCAGAAGCATTGTTGCCTGTCCTCCACCGTCTCCTGGAGCATTTGTTCCATTCTTCGAACCAGTTGTTCGAGTATTGAACTGCCGTGTACTCGTTCGTCTATGTAAAGTAATCATGGACCGAACTTCCAAGAGAAGCCGCTACTCCAGCGACAGGCTTTTGCACAGGGTTATCCCTTTTCCCTAAAATTCCGTAACATTATCCGTTTAGGTTCTTTATCTTATTGGTATGGGGCTGCAAGAACAGCAGAAGAACACAGATTTCGATTATATAACAGTGGCTGAAGAGTTTGCGATTCTGAAAACCATGGAAGGTCTAGTTGGTACCACAGAAGTTGCTGTACATTCCGATTTATTGTGGTGGACGATTCAGGTTTAGTTTTATTTATTGTCACAATGATAAATATATCTAGAAATACAAAGAAGTTGATCGAATTGCTAAAAATACAGAGGAAGTCACTCATGCCGCAGAAGAGCCTGTCCTGGAAAGTGCCGAAGACAGAAAGAAAAAGAAAGCTGTAATGGCTGCAAAAATGCGAGATCTCGCGCTGAAGAGGGTACGTTTTGATTAGGGAAATAATACTTGTCTAATGTTTAGATGAAAAAGATGCAGTCAACTTTCTTGAAAGTAATCGAGAAGGATGTGCCGACTGAAGCAGCTCCTATCGATACAGAAGATATGAAACTTGATGACTGCCGCATTGATGACGACGAAGATTACGCCAAACTTGCCTCTAGCGATTTTCCGGTTGCGCTGGGTATTCATAAGAGTAAATTGGAGACAGTGTTACCTCGCAAGGTAAACTATTTTTGTGAGCACTTATAATGTTGTATTTTGCCTAGGTTACTTGTATGCTATGCCAGGAAGAAGAACTTCTTCAACCTGGAGAAGGAAAGGCATTTGTTTGCGCCGCTTATGTGCAAAGGTTGGGAAACAATGATTGACTGATACTAATTTTAGTTCAGATCTTTTTTGTTTGCACAGAAAGAAATTCAAGAGTCGCAACCGCCAGTGCGAGAAATGTTTGTGCCGGCCACCCTGAACGTAGGAATTGATGCTTCAACTTGCTCACATACTATGCATTATGACTGCTATCTTAGCCTCTCAGAAGCACAGTTAGCACGAGAAAGAAATCGACCACGGCAGCAAATGGCTTTCAATCAGAAAATGGTGGATCCTGAGGTTTGTTCCTTTCTTAATCTCTCGTGTTTAATTATGTTTTTAGGTCGGGGAGTATTTGTGTCCTCTTTGCAAACGTCTTTCAAATTCTGCTATGCCTGTATTGCCTGCGTATCCGCTGATGAAGATTGAGGGGTAATATTTAGAGATCAATTTGTTCTAAAGTTGCAATTTCATGTGATTCCTGTCTTTTTTGTTCATAAATATACCTTTACAGTTTCTCGTCTGGCGGCTCTCTGACAGATAGTTTCGATGATTGGATTGAGAAGGTGAAGGGATTGCTCGAGGCACCATCTAGAGCTACCCAGAAACCAGTGAAAAGTCATAGCCGAAAGAGGTAAGCTATATATTAAAATGTCCTAAATCCTAAAACACCTTCAGGTCTCATTCCGAACGGTCGCTTATGGATTTGGCCAAACACGATGATCTTTCCAACATGCCTCTTGAGAATACATTGTCGACATCCGTTCCTAGTGCTTCAGCCATGTCTGTTCTCCTGGATTCCGATAACATTGTAAAGGGATCAACTAATGGTATTTTTTTAATACATTATGCGCATAACATTAAATCATTTAGATGTCGCTTTTGCTGATGATCTACTATTACTCCTCAATGAAGAAGAGCAGGTTTGTTCACAGAGTTCATAAATTTTTCTTGACAAGCTTTTACGCCAGGCCCGTTTGTTCATTCACCTTGTTTTTAGTAGAAATATATTGCATTCTAGGCGAGGAGTGCTCTGACTTCTACGTCTGTCAGTCAAGACGAAACACGTCGTATAGCCAAAGCTCCTACCTCGTTTTCATTATCCAGTGCCATTGCTAAACTACCGGGTCTGACACTTCTGCTTAAAACTCAAAAAATGTTGGTTATTGTTTCAATAAATTTTACAAGTTTTCCACCTTTAGCATAAGTCCTTCCTACGAAATGTATGGTGATATGATGAAGACGTTTACTAAAATGTTGAGCAAGGTGAGTAATCGAATCGGGTATTTCTACTATTTCATTTTAGACACGAGGTAGAAAGGCAAAGGAGGAAGTGAAGGAAACTTTCGAAGATCATTGTCGTGGTTATTTTTCCGCGCTCTCCGCTTGGCAGAGTACCGCCTACGTTCTACGCTCTTTATCGACCATTATGGAGATAGAGAACAAGCCTTTGTTTGGAGCATTCAATACTCGACAGGTACGTGGTAGACGTGAATTTTTTTTATCAAATTTCTTTAGAGAGATTGTATACACGCAATGAGTCGACTGTGTGGAAGTATGTGCTTTGTAATCCAGCACATTCCTGAGCATACGGCATGTTTGCTTCGCATTCTCTTAGCTAAGCCTGCTCCCGTGTTGACATCTGCGACAGCCATATGCCCAACTAGCCCAAAGTCTCCTGCTCCCGCTAAGACGTGTCCCACAAGTCCAACTGTGCCAACTAGGTGGGTGTTGAATTGGCAGTTCATTCGAATGTTGTTACTCTAGTCCCACGTCAACAGAAGCAAGCGATTCTGCCACCGCTAGCAAAATTCTTCAGTCTCCTTTGTTACAATTTTTCTTTGCCGCAAAGCCCACAACTGGTTCTAGTATGAATCTGCTACACGTTGATATGCTAAGTCTATCTGTAAGTATCATGTACGCACTGTTCTATCATACTTTTTAAGATTTCACTATGCATGAGCGTCGGTTGGATGCGGGACGATGGCACATTTTCGCTGAAACGTCCCAGAAAGGAACACGAGATGTTACCTGATGGATCCATAGATGAACAATATTGTGTGCGACTCTGTCTACTTGCTCATTTCTTCCAGGTATAGCCTATGCATTTTGTTCACTTAATAAAATTATTAGGTCATTACTGCTTTCTGTGATAGCGAAATGTGCGAAGACTCGGATGAAGACGTTGAAATTGATAACAGGCTAAAAGAACTATGGCAAATTTGCCGTCCATATGATGGCCCTTTGATTGATGCACCAGCTCTACGAAGGGTGCGCTTACGAGACTGAAAGCAGATTTATACGTTTTTTAGAAACTTCGCAAGGCCACTCTTTCCTTCCTTCGACCTATGGGGTTGTTTTACCATGGAATTACTCTGATTCCTCCACCTGAAGCTTTAAAAGGTATTTTAGGCGGGTACTTCTCGCATATTTACAACGATTTCTAGATCCATCAGTTGACGAATTTGAACCGCTCTGTCGCTACCTCGGATTACCTCATTCTTTCAACTTGTTATTGGACGGAGAAGCAGTTGAGAAACTTTTCAAATTGTATGTTTACAAATTGCTATGCTTTAGCTTGCCGACTTGCTTATTGCAGGTGGTCTTACGCTGTTCCTGTAGATCCCCTTCAAAGGGAACCCGTTGTAGATCAGCCAATAAAGCCTAATTTATTGATTGCCCTGCCTGAAGATTTCAGTGATGTTATTGAGAGAGCTACGGCTTTCAAGTTAGTTTACGGTAACATTCTGTAGTAAGACTATTCATTAAGGTGTCCTACCGTGCCATTTGAAGAAACGGTAACAAATGTTCCAACTCTTTGTTTAGTATGTGGGGCAATCTTATGTTCGCAAAGTTACTGCTGCCAGAAGACGGTTAGCATAGTGTTTTTGTCTTTTGTTGAGATTGTTCTTTAGGTAGGCAAAGAATCGATGGGAGCTTGCAGGTTCCACATGATAAAATGCTCGGGACCAATGGGTGCTTTTTTGAGGTGGGGTTAACAATATCTGTATTTCTTTAAATAATGATGCAGAATTCGGGACTGCACCGTTGTATTGATGACCAACAGGGAACGCGGATGCTTCCGACCAGCTCCATATGTTGATGAATTTGGGGAGGTTGATCAGGGTTTCAGGTATAGTTAAGTAACTAATTACAATCGTAGCACAATATTTTAGACGAGGTAATCCTCTACATTTGAATCCAGATCTGTACCAGAAGATTCGACAGATTTGGCTCTCTCAGGGGATTACTGAAGAAGTGATCAATCAGTATGAAATCGATCACAGGAACATGCAGTATGACTGGGCTCATTTTTAAGTTATTGATATTTATTTTGTTGTATTTGAGGCATGCTTTCAATCTCTTACGTACTAGTCTTTGTTCAAGAGCATTTTATGTTTTTTAAATCGTGTTTGTTGTAAATAGAATAATAGTGACGAGTAAATCAAAATGGATTATAGAAATTTTTGTTATTATATTATTTTCATGATTATTGTCAGTTTCGATAATGAATTATAAACCGCCTGGGTGTTTTTATTGTTGTGGGACATAGGGGAACATAGATTGTTGTTGTTTTTATATTACAGGAGTATTGATTCGTTTACTCCTGAGAAATTCGTTTATCCAGTCTTCCGTGATTAGCTAGTCAGCCCTGCAAGCTTTGAATTTTTCTATTTTCTCTTCAGAGTTCAACTAGCCGCCTCTAAACTGTCTTTCGTGTGTTTCCTTTCCAGAAGAGACGGTTTTGCAATGAGCAGCGCTTGTGTAGGCTGTCTCAACGTAGCTTGTGTTCGTGTTAGTCTAAGAAATTGCAGTCATGTCTGCTGTATACCGTGTATTCTAACCCATCTGCAGGTAGGCAAAAGTAAAATTACAGAGTAGAATCCATAAATCTTTGTTTAAGCACTTTATTCACCTAAAAGCCAAAGTTCGAATTCGGTGTTTGGATATTAACTGCAAAGATGAAATCCATGAGAACGATATTAATGCTGTTCTCGATCCACAAGAGGTATATAGGTATACAGAGCTGTTAATCTGGCCTGGCCTGGCCTGACCAAAAAACCTCAGGCCAGGCCAGGCCAGCAAAGGCCAGCTGTGATATACTGGAACCTAAAATTATGAAGCAAGAGATCAGGGTTCGATCCCCGTCCTAGGCATATTTTTTTGCAAATTTTTTATAACCATTGTGTGCTTGTATAATGATTATATTTTACTTTTACGTACCGAAAAACATTAAAAATTCACAAAAAATTGGAAAAATATCGATTTTTTTGGGCGTGACTAAGACAAACTGGCCTGAGCTGGCCTGGCCCGGCCTGGCCAGGCCTGAGCTGGCCTGGCCTGAGCTGGCCTGTGAAACTTGGAAAATATGAGGCCAGGCCAGGCCAGGCCAGGCCAGCTCAGGCCAGGCCAGCTTAACAGCTCTGGTTAATATTATCTCATTTTCCTTTTTACTGGCGGCTTAAATATTTTTAAAATTTCAAATGTTTTCATTCCTGCTAAAGTGCAACTTATTCTTCTTTCATTAACAAATATGGTCTTATAAACATTTAAGGACCTACCACATCGTTAAGTACGCAGCTTCCAATAACTTCTGGTTCGTGCTGCCAACATCCTTGTGTTCTTATTGCAAGATGCTCTATTTCATCTCCGCTCTGCAGTTATAAAGAATAATAGTTATATCTCGACTGGTGGTATAGTCTATTCAAACACGTAGACTATACTATGTTGCAATATTAAAGTACCAGCTCAATTTGAGATATTACCGTTAAAATGTTTAACAGTTCATATATTTGTATTAGAGCGTTGTTTGACATACCGGCTTAACTTCCTTTGAATATTCAAATACAGACATGCATCCCAGTGTTTCCTTAGACTTTCTATGATCAATATAACATCTAATAGACTTTCCATCTTTGTTTATAACCCCATTAGAGGAGTGACTATCGTTACCCTCACGTTTGTACTGTAACACTCGTTTTAGATAATAACAGAAAAACTCTCCTTCTTACAGAGATAAAGTTATCAAATTTAATTTAAACACAAACAGCTTGTAAATAATAATGTTACAAAGGATATATTATTTGATATAGTTATTATAGTCTATAACAAACAAAAGACCTCAGAGCGCTGTGGTACACTTTGGCTTCTGAAATTGCGTATTTGTCTTTTTCTGGACATGATACAAAATAAAACTAGAATACTAATATTTTTCTGCAATAAACAAATAAGTGCACATCGAACCATATAATGGAACTTTAATTTTGACAAAGAACAAGCGATTTTTGAAATATTAAACAACACCGCTCACTGCAGTCTTTTTTTGGTATGGACTATAGATATATTGTTACCGGTTTCAGTAATACCTGAAAGCTGTGTACTAGGACTAAGTCACCTACCGCACAGGTGATATATGGGTGGTCGGGTCTATCCTTGTCAATACTAAAGTTCTTTCCTTCTTCACCATGATGAGCATGAGCTCCTAGATGATGCAATTCCTTACCGCCAGCATTGTTTAGACCGATTAAGTCCTGTAAAAACTATTTAAAGGCATGGCACACTAAAACATTAATTCAAAAATTTATTTTTCCATATCAAGCTGCAAAAGTGAGAAAAATGAATGATTCTACGACAAACAGAAGTGTTCGCGAGTTTGGCTGTCATTCTGTGGGTTACTGTAGACGGCCGATTCGCACCGAACTAGTCAGAAACTACATAGAGAAGTTTAGTTTGAAGCATTTTATTATGAGATAAGGGGTTTTGCAACATTAAATGCCTTTAAACTT
>JAQGAV010001973.1:0-17828 GCA_034691345.1 Phasmarhabditis papillosa
GATGAGGCAATGATTTGATTTCATGTGAACAATCTTCCAGTCAGTAACAGAAAGACCACCCAGATAGGAGCACCAAAGACACTGCAAATACAACTACTGCACAACAGTCAATGCGGCCAACTTGCAATGAAAAGATGATTGCTACTTAGTAGAACTCATTAACTAGTTTAACCATCAAATCAAAAAAATGTAATTTTTCCTCGCTGCTTCATAAAACAACACAAAAAATAGTGTATAATATGATATGGACCATACTTCGCAAACAATTACCC
This sequence comes from Phasmarhabditis papillosa, assembly GCA_034691345.1. NCBI lineage: Eukaryota > Metazoa > Nematoda > Chromadorea > Rhabditida > Rhabditidae > Pellioditis > Pellioditis papillosa. The sequence continues at coordinate 273 of JAQGAV010001973.1, forward strand.
AGTTGTTTTTGAATGTTGTTTCCGGATCGTTGAATTGCTAAACGGGGCTTAAGTAATTCGAAAATAATTTTTAGCTGTCGTTTTTTATCGCGACGATGTCAATTTGCAACAAATAAAGCACAGATGGTTCAAAATTCAGAAAACCCGGCATAACAATTTATTGACAGATGGTTTTCCCTCTATTCAGGTGGCTCTGACCAACACTGTCAAATGAAAAAGTACATTATTAACAAATTATACAATTTTCAACTGCCATAACTTATAACGGAACATGTGCGAACATAAAGTAATTATTTAACGGTTAACAAAATATTTGCTTCAAATGTGTTAATTGCATACAATCATATAAATACATATTGATGAATTAACTTATAACGTTTAGCTTGGCAAAGGAGTTGGCAGTCAATATTCCAGCAAGAAAAGTCTGCTTAAAGCACTTTACACACACGTGTGATTCATTTTAAATAAATAAAATCGAGCATAAAATGGAGTTCACAAAAATAATAGCAAATATGATTTAGTTAATGGTTTCGAAATTTGAAAAAAGTGGTAGAATTTATTGCATCACGTATTTAATCGCACCAATTTAATTGTACCGCGATGGCTAAAATAATAACCCAAACACAGGTTGGGGGTAAATATAGTGGAATAGTTCTTATTTTAACCTCTTTGTTTAATCAATTCGTATAAGAAATTGAATTGTATTTCGCATTTGTTTTATATTTTTGAAGATCACTCAAAACGCTGCTTAATTGGAATAATACATACAAATTAGTTGAATTACTGGAAAAATAAACAAGTATGCAAATCATAATTGTTGCTTGCAGAATACTGTAAAAATATCAGAACATCTAGTCAAATTAATAATTGTGTGGATGGGTGGTATGGATTCACGCTGGCACATCGCCAAAACAATGTGGTCGCAAGCGATCACCGCGGGCGGCATAAATCAGTCGCGGCTTTCCGTGGGTGCCCCAGTATTAAAGGAACAGCTGCGATGCAGATTTGGGTAAAAATTTGTGTGACTTTACAGCTATAAGTGAAGGCCACCCATATTTGAAGGATGTTATCTCAGTGGTGGCAACAGGGTGAGAGATATGCTAGTAATCGCGCCATTTCGAATATAACTTAAGCAGTGATTCGTTTTATCAAAAATAACTGTGAAAATCTTCTTTTGTACATGCACCATATAGCTTCAATTTCTCCGAAACTTAAGTTGTTAGTTTTTTCAAAAATTATTATGATTAAGAAGTTGGGGACAAATCAAGCAGTAATGTCATGAAAATCTTACCTAGAATACTGAAACGATCTGCAACATCTTTGATGTGATTATGTTGTTGCTGTAACCGTGAGATATCTTGTTGTATTGTAAGAGTTGACTGTAGATGTCAGTAGCTATTAGTTCAAACAGTACAAATCAATTGGTAAATGATCCGACGGCATGTAGAGTAAAACCAATCAAAAATATTACCCTTCCCCCTTCAAAGACAAACTGGTCTCTCTGATAAAATGATTGCTGCGTTCTGGAGAATATAGCTGGTTTCTTTTTACTGTAATGTTGTACCCAAAGAGAGATTCCTCTTCGTAGACAGTTTTTTGCCCACAACCGTTTGTTGCCATTGCCAAAGGAATTAGTGTTTCCTTAACATTTGGTACTAGCATGGCTGCGACATATTTTATACCAAATTCAAACACTTTTTTATATTTATAATAAATAAAATAATACAATTATTAAAACTTATTGGAAAAGTTGTCTTTCATGAAAATATTAACATTAATAGAAAAGTTACTTGAAATTGGCACCTTTCACCGGGCATACCCGACTCGGCCGGTCTGGGGTTTGTGCAGTCCTGGGTACTTGAATCAGGTCTTCAACTTTTAGCTATAAACTCAGTGGAGCTTAGATATTGTAGGATTCACTTTCATTTACATTATTCAAATAACATATCTTTTGTATGTGAATGATAAATCTTCCTCTGAGTAGCCAGCAATACAGATCACTTTGATCCGCTCTCCGTCAATTCCTCTTTGCTACACTTATTCCTCTCTCGGTGACGTCGAGCACTGTTCTTAAATTACTCTCTTATCTTCTTCCCCTCATTATTTTCACACTTTGTTCTCAGTTTTAGTCTTTGCGTCTCGTTTTCTCGTTGATCTCTTGTGCATCGAGACCGCAGTTTGCCGTTTGCCCATCAGGGCCACGTGGTGACTTCAACTTCCCGAGACCCCCACAATCATTCCATTCCATTAGCTCTCAGCTGATTATCCACTATATCAACTGTCTTGCGCTTGTTGTTACGTCTTTTGTTTAAAAATTGAACAGTCTTTCATCGGGAATTTGTAATCACTGGAGCTGGGAGAGTTTTGACGTTACAATCATTCGCCAAGGGTGGCACCACCTAACCCGAGTAACAAACTACTCTGATTTTTCAATTGTTTCAGGTCCTTCAAACATGACATTTTTAAAATAGATCATGTTATTGAAAACTTCAGCATATAAAACTTTCACTTAGTCGAACATTTTGCTGTTTAATGTTTTTTTTTTCAATTTTAAAGCTAATAGGATAACTGCGAAGATAATCTATTCAAAAGAGCAGTAGAGACAATTGTTCCTTTGATGAGATGTAACTCAAAATGATAGCCTCACGTGAGCCTCGCCTAAATCCTCGTCAGTTTTTCATCTCTCCGTAATATTGCTGCAGTGTGAAGCCGTTCATTTTTTTCAATCTAGCTTTGTTAAAAGCATGTTTTAGCCGCAGGCGCTAATGGACACATCCATTAGCAGATAACATGCTCCATAACAACAATGAAAGTATTTTTGTGAAAGTTACCCCCCGAGATAGAGAGCATCATTATCTTTTTAAGAAGTTAAAGTTTTCATCCGAACTTCCCTTTTACTAAACACTACAAAAACAAAATCTTTGTTTAACATGATTTTATGTGTCATTTTTATTTTTGCACTACGTTAGAAAAAAACGTCATGTTTAAAGGTATCTGGACATGGGTTTTCGATCAATTACAAAAATCGAACAGAAGTAGATTTTTTTGTTGATAAAAATCAAAAGTTTTCTATCATCTAGACATTTTTTATTAGTAATTCGACCACGCTGAATCTGATGAAAAGCCAGGTTTCCGAAATTTGGTCTCTGTGAGGAAATACAGTAAAAAATGACATTTTTAGCTCCAACGTGAAAACTATTTGTCATTATTTTTTGTTATCATTTTCTTTGGATTACAATTTCTCGAAACCAAGGAATTCCCAAAATTAGGTACCTTTAAATGTTTCAGGCCATGGCTGAGCACGAGCCCACCCGTGGATTTTTAAAAATTTACTTTGGCCGGCCCGTCAGACAACTGCCAAGTTCAGTGCTTACAAGTGTTCAGTGCTTGTTAGCTACCATTACTTATCTTATCTGGAAATACCATTGTCAGTCTTTGTTTGGCATTAACACTTATATATAATTTAAGTTAACTATGATTAAGAAACTATGGACAATTTTCGAAATGATTTCGAAAATTGAAAACAATTAAAAGATTCAACTTACCGGGCCCAACGGGCCGGACCAGCCCGGGACGGTCAGAATTAACTTATACTATCATAACTATAAGTATAACTTTATAAAAAACTATGAAGAATAGCTTTCCGCTGTAGGTTTCACACCATTATCAGTTAGATAGCCAGACAATGGCGCTAACAGATATTCTTATCTATTTGCAATAAGTGGTCTAAAACACAATATTTGGAGTGGTTTTCTCATAATGTCACTCGAGCTAACACGAGAATAGAAACATATTTTAATTTGGAAGTAGTTCAAACTAGTTAAAATGATGCAGTAATCTACAAATGTTTGCTTTTTCATAAATGTCTGTTTTACTTTGCTTGTATGTTTATAATGGATATACGAGATTAAATCTTCTTTTAGCGTACTAAAAAGAGACACTTTTGAACATTTGGCCAATGATTGTTTAAAGTTCTGTAATATGGCGCCCCGTTTGCAATTCTCTCCATAATCCAAATTCAAATTTTTGCAAAATATTTTTTTTTATTTCCTAGCATATTATATGTTGCATATTGATGAAATTCCTCTCGATGTTCTTATTTCATAATTTTAAATGACAATTAATAATCCCGCTATATTTTAGATGTCCGAATTAGTACGCTCTCTAGTCTTCCGCCCCGACATCTCTAAACCTCGATGGGGTCAGGAAAGTTTCGAAGGGCGAGCTAAGGTTAGTTTATTTTTCAATAACGTTTCAGGAGTTGCTTTATTTTTGTCAGGGTAGATCTCATCCTTATTTTCAGCATTTTTTCGCCATCACGAATTCTCTTAATCTGTTCCATACCGAATCACAGCTAGATGGATATAAGAAAGTAATTGATGATTATAGGTGAGTTGTCTTCTAGATTGCCTATACTGACATATTTGGTTTTTACGAGTATTTGATATTAATTGCTGAAAACAGTTATGGGACCATATCTGACATATCATATCAGTTTTTTGAACAGTAGTTATGAAGATAATTATTTTAAGGATTGGCAAAGTTTCTGATGGTCTCACTATTGATCAGCTCTGGAAAGCTAAACATGTAGTAGATAGCGCATTCCATCCCACAAGCGGGGAGAAGATGTTTGTTATTGGTAGGATGTCAGCTCAAGTGCCCATGAATATGGCAATCACTGGTGGAATGCTCACTTTTTATAAGTAGGTGCTTGACTTTATATTCTTAACTTTGCGTCGGATGTCCTGATTGCAATGCTCCATGGAACATTTGTGTATGTAAGGATATGCTTTGTTTCAGATCGCCAGCGGCCATCATTTTTTGGCAGTGGCTGAATCAGTCTTTTAACGCTGTCGTGAACTACACAAATCGATCTGGTGATGGGGGATCTGTTTCCCAAATGCTCACGTCTTACTGTGCAGCTACAGGAGGTGCGCTCACAGCTGCGTTAGGACTCAATGCATTAACGAAGGTATGTTTTCCTGATTACAACTATTTTGGCTAATCAACAGTCAGGAAAGTGTGAAACAGGTAACATCCTGATCTTTTAGTCTGCGCCTCCACTTGTTGGTAGATTGGTTCCATTCGTTGCTGTTTGCGTTGCCAACTCCATCAACATTCCTATGATGAGACGAGGGTATGTACTATGACGATACATCATATTTACTTGTAATTTAGTGAACTCACAGATGGAATTGATATTGTTGATGCGGATGGAAACAAAATCGGACAATCAAAGTCTGTTGCCCGTTCGGCTATTACCCAGGTTATTATATCAAGAATTGGTATGGCCACTCCTACCTTTGGTACGATACTTCATTTTACAATATTGGCTAATTATTTTTCAGCATTCATCCCTGTAATTGTCAGTGTCCTTGAGAAACGTCCGTACTGGAAGGCTCGTCCCCACCTCTTCGGACCTCTCCAAACCGCTCTATGTGGATTAATCCTTGCCTTATCCACGCCGCTCGGCTGCGCTATTTATCCTCAGGTAACTAATAGCTATGCTTTTTTCCACTTGATATTATATGTGATCTACACATGTGAACAATGTGGGATATAATTGTTCTACTCATTTATCAGCTCTTTTGAAAATGGTACATTGCCTCTGTATATGATGATTTGTTCCAGATGACACCGGTCAATGTATCCGATTTGGAGCCTGAGCTCCAAGAAAAGATCTCAAAAATGGAAAACGCCCCTAGTGTAGTTTACTGCAACAAGGGATTGTAATATGTTTTAGGTTTACTATTTTTCACGTTGTATTTATTTTGTTTCGCTCCGATTTAGCATGCATCTAGTTTTGTTTTATATAATTTTTTGCTTTATATATTTTTTGCATTCTGTCTTTGTTTCCACGTTTGATCATTTGACATATCTGACTGTAGATAGGATTATCATGGGTTGTGTTACAACAAAGATTGAATATTTTGTAATAGGCATTTCATTGAAACAGTTTGAGATATTAGATTTTTAGTTAAATTGATAAAGAGTTTTATTTACCTTATTCAATCATTCTTTGCTGAGTGTTAATTTTTCAATACAGTGAGGCATGCGGCAATTCGGCAAGTCAAAAAATTGTTATATACTTCACCGCTATTTTAAGCCAATGCTGGCCGGCCGTTTTAGTGGTTGAAGGGAAATTTTTTTTTGATATATTTATCTAGTTATACTTTGGAGTGACAACCGATTAGAATTCAAGAGTATAATTAGATTGATGCATTTATTATTAAGCGTATATGACACGTTTCTGTACAGGTGAGAGTTGATGGGCTGATACGCTTACATATATTTGACTCTTATTACATTGCACGTTAGAGAATCTACCATTCGGCTATTTTACCGTGTACCGGTTGTATTATTAGTGAATTGAGCAATAGTCGGTCGCTGTGATTTTCTACTGTTTTAATGCCTACGACGCTGCGACTGCGCCATTACGTCATCGAACGATTCGCTTGGTCCGCGGCCACCTGAAATTAATTGATTTCGTGAGGGTTGCAGTTACTGTGATATCATGAGTTGTCGGTTTACTGGACATTTTGTTAACAGTTGATTGATTAATATGTCATTAGTTAGAATAATTAGGCTACTATTGTGTTGGTAAATTATTTCTCAATCCGAATAACCTCCAAAACTGGACTTTCCACCACTGCCGATGGGAGTGAACTCTTCCTGACTGGTCTCTTGTGCGAGACCCATTTTCGGATGTGCAAAGTCAGCTGCTGGTGGGGGTGGTGCACTGTCGGGTTTGGGTGAATCGTTAACCATTACTCCTGAACGGGAAAGACGCTTCTTGTATATTTGATGTGCTATTTTTAGTATCCGGAATCTATGACGTTGTTTTACAATAAGCATTACTAAACTGAGAACAACTAAGATAATATACTACTATAAGACTAACTCGATGAAGTGATTGTCTACTGTTTACTTAATAACATAAAATAAAGTTTCCTAAACCCGAAAGCTCAATGTTTTAGAAGGGCCACCTACGCCCAAACGTATACAGAATGAATGCCGGAACCCTTCGTCGAAGAAATCCATTGACATTTTAATACTATTGGTTCAGGAAAATAAACACCTTCTTAAATCAAAGATCTTTAGATTTGTTGGATACCTGAATCTTCCATAAATGTGCTCTTGACATCGCTTCTCCCTTGCTGATATCCTTCGTCTTTTGTTGCTAAATTGTTAGCGATGTGTAAATTAACAATTATTTTAATTAATAAAATGCTTCGTATCTTTGGATAGTGTCGAAAGTGTTAGTGCTACTTGCTGTTTAGTTGTTGCCATATTGTGCTAAGATTACTGAACCGAACTGAACCGCGTGGAAGTGGCAATACATAATCAAACAGAACTTACGGCTGTACGGAGTCTGCTCTTTTCTAAGCGAGCTTTCAAAATCGCCCTTGAAGGTTGCTCCATCTACTGGAAATGGACCCTCGATCTTTCCCTGAGCGTCTGGGAGAACTGGTGGATAGAATGCAGCTGGTGCTGCTGGTGCTGAATTGATAATATGTGAGGTATAATCCAATATTTAGTTACCATTACTTCTTCCTGTCTTCATTCCTTGCGTGTAGAACGACGGTAGTTGTAGGTTCTTAGGAATTGGACCTGAAAATCCACACATCGAAGACTATGCTTATTTACTGATGCGCAGTGGTTTGTGATGTAGGAAGTCAATATTCATATTTCTAACCCACCTCTGTATCCCTCAGGTATATAACCTGGTGGTGGCGGCGGCGGTGGGGGTGGTAGGGGTCCAGAGTATCCCGGAGGAGGTGCCGCCTCAGGGATTGCAAGACCCACGCCTAAATAAGATTATGATTCGAGATACCGAAAACTTCAATGATACCCTGAGCACGAGCAGCGGTTGGTAGTGATGGTGGTTGATGCCGTGGGGGCGTCACGAACGAACGGGGTTGCATCTGAAAAGTTAAATTTAGCTGCACGAGATAGTATACGTAGGTTGAGTTGACGAAGACAAAATGTTACCTGCTGCATAGGGGCAAACTGCTGAGGCTGTTGTTGCTGCGACATCTCACGTATTGGAACCTGAAATGGTTATTGTTTCAGGGTATTATTTAAATAGATAGTCACGTTTCCCAATCCAGTAGGAGCCGGCGTAGGTATTTCAAGAGGTGGTCCTGTTCTGGCCATTTCGAGCACTTGCGCAATCAATCCCTTGTCCTGGACAATACCACGACTACGTTTCATTTCGGCAATCTTTACGGCCATTGCTCTTTCTCGGTCCTAAATAATCAGTTTACTAATGAACTTCAACAAGGGCTACTACTCACCATTCTGTCCCTCTTCAAACTTCCTGGGTTAAGAATTTCTCTAGCCAATTGGGATCCGAAGCCTACCAATGAGTTCTCTGACATGGCATTGTCCATTATATTTCGATCAGCGGGTTCGTAAGTGCGCACGCCAGAAGCCTAGATTTTTTATTTGTCTAACTTGTTTTGTTTTAATTCTCACCCTCGCTCTGCCTGCAGCTGAACTTCCTAAAAGTGGAATAAGAATAGGACTGATTCCATCGATTATGTTAGAGATGGGACCAATCATATTTGTCAATTTTTGATTGTTCTAAATTTTCTTTTTAAAAAGCTTGGAATAAATACTGACTTGAAAATTAAAGACCGGCAGTGTTGACGGTGCAACTGTCGTAGTAGTTGTTGTTGTTGTTTCCGGAATATCCTCCTGAACATTATCAATCTGGGGGTCCTGCTGCACAAAGCTGATTGAGTGTGCTAAATACATAGACTAGAATGTCTTTTCTCATCTTTAACCCACTTCCAACTTCGTCTCCACTCTCACTTTCCTCCTCAGCTTCAGGTATTGCTCTAAAATATTACATTTCTACTTAGATTGGAATTACTCACGGCTTCTTTTCTTTCGAGGACTGCTGAGATGGATCCTTAGTCTCTTCCACAGATAGGGTAGTTGTCATTTCTTCTGTAGTAGTAGTTTCCTCCTCAGCTGTAGTTGTTGTTTTCTGGGTGGTATCGCTCTCAGTAGTGTTTTCTTCTGTCTTGGCGGCTTCGGTGGTGGTTTGTTCAGCTGATTTTGCCTTCTCACCCATTTCAGAAGTCAGAAGTTGATCAATTTCCTTATCAGCTTCAATGTGCAGTTTTTTGCCTAAAATATTTAAAAAGTTGTACAGTATGTATGTTTATATCGGCAAAAAGTGGGGACTGCCTTACACAACATTCTGACCCTCGCTCATATTAAATATAAAGACTTACTCTCCATCTCTAGGAACTCTCTAAGACGATCCACCAACAGTGATCTGGCCTTGGACTCTGTTTTTTCTTCCTTTGAAGATCGGGTCTTCAGAATACCGATAATCTAAAAGTGCTAATTTTAAGTCGACAGTGTCTTACAAACAGTATTTTTAGACACATTTAGACGGTTCGTTTGGCAAGTCTAGTATTATTTGTATCACACAGGTTAAGTGTTTCTATTTTGCTTTATTCCTTGAAATGTGAGGAAAAGGCTGTAGCTTTCGCCCAGTTCCACTCCGGTTCAATAGCTTCCTATTCATTCACTTACCTCTTTGGCTTCCTTGGCAACTTCTTCTTCTAGCTCTTCCGACGTCATATCATCAATTGTTTTCTCAGTTGTGGACGGCGGTAAATCCATTTCCTCTACACTTTTCATTGTGGTGGTCTCAGCTTCCGTAGTTGTAGTCTCAGGCGCCTTAGTTGAAGTAGCGACGGTAGTGGTTACTTTGGCAGAAGTTTTCTTAGCGCTAGTAGTTTTCTTTGTCTCTGCTTTCCTGGTTGTAGTTGGTTTGGGTTTATGAGTAGTTGTCGTTGTTGCCTTGGATGTTGTGCTTTCTTCTTCGTGCTTCTGCAATAAATAACGGAAATATATCAACTTCAAAAACAAAGTCATTGTGTAGTAAATTCTTCGTGTGTGGGAACTCAAACTTAGAAGTTGGACAAGTTCAACCGACCTCGTTCTTCTCCATCTCTTGACTATCGGATTCTTTTTCTTTCAACATATTTCGTAGTTCCACAGTTTCTCCATGCTTCTCCTTAACTTCCTCGCTCTTTGCTTTTGCTTTAGTCTCAATCTTTTCTGCTGAACTGACTTCTTCGGCCTTGATTTTCTTTAAATAGATTAGTCAGTCTCCACGACTGTTATACAAACCTTTAGTTCGGCATCGGCTAGTTCTATGAGTTTTTCCCAATATCCCTTCTTCTTCTTTTCTACCTTATAATCATCAGGTTTATCGTGATTGAACTCGGAGAGATCCTATACTACAGAGGTTGGAATGATATAGGGTGCCTACTCTCACCATATCCGTTTCCCCGGAACCTTCTTCTTGGTGTACCTTGTCCTGCTCTTCAACCTTTTTCTCAATTATATTCAACACCTGCAATATTTTGGCTTATTAGTTTTCTCCGTTGTATCCAAAGATATATTATCGTTTCCAGGAAAATAATCTTTAAGAGAGCTAGACTTTTGATTCCTAGATATTGAGATTGAAACTGTTACGCTTAGTCGTGCACGCAGTCAAAATAACATAAAAACCCTAACCTGTGCTTCAATCTGAACTTTTTCATTTAGCAGATCTTTGTTAGCAGTGTTAAATGAAACTGTAAACTGGTTACTTCCTGCAGCTGATTTTGGCTTATTTGTTGTCTCTTTCTGAAAAGAACAAGTTTAATTTATATTTAATCGTATGCTAGCTAACAGACTTTTATTAAATCAGTGTTAAATGTGATTACCTCAGGAGCGTCGGTGACTGCAGACACATCTCGTTTGGTCTGAAATTCAATGTTGCTGGTTCTTTTATAAACAAGCGCTTACAGTGGTTTTCTCCTTGCTATTTTCCTTTTCTGGAATTTCGTTTCTTGCCGAATCATCTATAATATCATTTGTTTCTCTAGTGGTAGCTGGTTGCTCAGTAGTCGATTCAGTGGTAGTTGTCTCTGTGGTTGTAGAGGTAGCTTCAGTTGTCGTCGTGGGCGGTATAGTTGTTGTTGTTGTGGTCGTGGTAACTGTTGTAGCTTTGGTAGTGGTTGTTGGTTTTGGAGTAGTGGAGAAAGCTGGCTGCCCCTTGATTCTGAAAAGAAATTTTGTCAATTAGCATTTAAATTATTTTTTGTTGAAACAGTTCTAGATAGTTTTTATATATAAGTTATAATAGTGTACTGCTCACCGTGGTAGTAGGATATTGAGAAGACTGGCGTTTATTATTTCTCCCTTTTTCTTTGGTTGGGCCCTCTTCAAATCTTCCTGGTCCACCACATGAGGCGTTAACTGCCTTGGATCTACTTTCATACTAAAGTGTACGTGTTTCTTCTTGGTATGTATTCGAATTCTTTACTATAGTCTGTTTTAAAACTTATGGTTAGACTGCAAGCGCCGTCTGTACAGAATAACAGAATTTATAAGGGAAAGAGCAATTTTGCCCGAGTAAAATTGCACTTTTGAACGGGAAGCCCATCATCGCGGTTCGTTAACTACAAACGGCGCTTGCAGTCTAGGTTTTGAAATGGACTATAATACAATCAATCACAAATAATTTGAGGTCTCGTGTTTTAACAATTTGAATGTGGGAAAATTCATTCACCAATGGAACTACAAACTTTGTTACAAACCATAGTACTTACTGTTGCATTTTTCTTTGGGCAATATTTCTGAGTGCCTGGTTCCATTGGCTTAGCGCGTCTCGCATGCCAATGGTGTCTGTGATTTCCTCGGGTTCTTTATTTGAGGAAAATAAATCAAACTGGCACCACACTGGTGCTACTAGCATTAAAAGCGACCAAACTAGCCGCATCTAAATAAATGTAGGAGAAATTGAACCGGGTAAGAAAGAAAAATAGTTGAAATAAAGCACAAAGAATATCAAAAGTTTCGTCAAATCTGTTCTTTTCAATAAAGTTCTTTTTTAGCAAACAATGTAATTTGTAGGATATATGCGTTCGTTCGTGTTTCTGTTTTTCTTTCAGAAAACGTGTGAGAATACAAAAGTAAATAAAACAGAATATAAACCCGGATTTAAGGAAAAAACAAACTGGTTAAAAGCCGTAGGAAGAAGTTATAATATTTAGCATAAACTACAATAAATTATCGGCCGCAATGCATGAACAGGAGAAGTAAAAGTTGCGTGTGACCTTAGAAAGTGAACTGTCTAATCTTGCGGATTAACTTTCGATGGTGGTCTTCATCATCTTCTTGGGTGGTCAGTAAATGGCCTTAGGGGACACAAAGGTCGCCTACGGGAGACAGGTTGACTGCAACATCATCTACTATCCAAGTGGAATTTAGGTCGAGACGCTCCCGCTAAGTTCGGGACAATGGAGGTTGGATTCATTAAGTGTTGTGGAAAGTGATATGAGCGGGAGTCTTTTCGCTTTTCAATTGGGGTATCACCAAGCGATTTTATTGCTTCCTAGGCCACCTGTAATGACCATCCGGCGTTTTCACTGACGATAATTTTTACTATGTATTTATTGCGTTAACGATGGATATGAACCTAGTTGACCCTTATCTAACAAACTGCACAAGACGTCAAGAAGTTGGAAAACTCGAATTGATGAAAAGTTCACAAAATATGTATGAAAAACAGATGCTGAGTATGCTAGCATAATCTGGCTGAGACGACACTATTTTGACCGAGGAAGTGAGACGTTTTGTAATTGAACTGGGATGTGAATCGGTTTCTGACTGGAGGCTCTTAATCCTCGGATGACCTTTTACAAAGAAAACTTGAGAAGAGCGGGTATTTGATAGGTCTGTCTGTAGTGGGAGAAAGTGTGTATGTAGCCTAAAGGGGTTGAGAAGCAGGTTCTTCTTATCTAATGGGTCATTTAACCAATCGGGATAATCGCTAATTTTATTGTTAGTAAGAGACAAATAGTTACTGTAAATGTAACTTGTATTAGCTATCCTTAGATACAACTTTGCTAGCAAGCTTATGTATACACCAACAACCAGATTAGCTTTCAAAGAATCATTGAGAAAAGATTTCAAATCGGCAATTCTCTTAAAAATGTTATATTGTTATTATTTCAACTTGAGGAATCTGTTGTCTAAAATGTTTATTACAGTTTCAAAAACACCGTGGGCGTTCGAATTCTTTGTAGTAGTTGAACTTGCATGGCACCAGTATTTGAATGACCCTGAAAAGGTAATATCTATTAAAAATTGTTTTGTATGTTTATAAAAATCACAAAAAATATAACCTTTATAATTTAGCAAAACTTCTTAATGTCAGGCATTCTTTTCAGTTCTTCGCAGACAACCTTGTGTTCGGCATTGTACACTTGAACATAACGGTTACCCTCAGATGCACTTTTCTACAAATGGTTTTTACATAACTTGTTACTGGCTTTATACTACCTCGGTGCTAGATTCGGTGGTTTTCTCGTACATCACATGATAATACCCTTGAAGCTTCGGGTTCAAAAGAGAAATATCGTCATGCTGACCACGAGGATGAAAGATTTGCTCTAGAGAATAAGTTTATAGTGCTACTAAAATGATATTTTCTCACTTTCAAACATCCATTTCATATGTCGTTGTTGATCATTTTGCTGATACCACAGAGGTATTGGCCAAATCTGACTAAATGAATAATATATTACGAAGAACTAACAAATTCAAAAGGTTAAATGTTATTTTTGAAATATAAGTGTTGTATAGCAAAAAACTATTCCCGTCTAGTTTACTAGAGAATATAGGTAGAATTATTTCAGTTTTTATTCTTACAACCGAAATATCTAAATTACCAACTGTGTAACTTCATGAAATGAGGTGTCTGGAAGAGGCATTTGTGTGACAGAATAATGTGTTTTGTTGTGAACTTCCACTTTTAGAACGGGAAAACCAATCTAAAACAAAATATTACGTTACAAACTGCCTTAACAGACTACTACCTGAAGCAACCAAGTCTCCACAAAATCTTTCAAGTTCACTCCATAGTTTATGGACGCAGTTACTTCTTCCAACTCTTTTAAAAAGTCCCTTGTGTTAACTGTCCGGTATTTGTGTTTTAATACCAGATTCTAAGACAAATATTCTTTAAAATAATTTATAAAAATATAACCTTAATTACTTTCCACAACTTTTCACGACCAATAATTCCTTCAAGCATGTACAAAATGGCAGCCGGCTTAAAGAGTTCTGTCATGAAACATCCAGAGGTGCACTCCACAATTTGCTTCTTTTTATTATTTTGTCCTAATTAGGTGAAAAAGTTATTTAAAATTATAAAGATAGTAGAAAAATTGATGCAAACCAATCATTTTGCAATGTTTACTACTTCAGATTTTCGTTACTTTAGATAGTTTCCACACAAATTTGCTGAAAAATCACGCTCAACCTAAACCTTTGATGTTTTTTGTAGGTTATCGGAGGTTTATGTAATAATGAAAGAAATAGTTTTAGTTTTTCGAATTTGCTTTATTTTGCCGTTGGCCGCACGGTAGAGGGGGCGGAGTTTTTGAGTGTACCGTGCCTTTAAAGAAAACGTACCTTTCCATAGACTATAGGACTGAGGGTGTACTGAAAAACACTGTTGATTCTCAATTACTGTGGGTTTGTTTATACCTCTCCAGTCAAACTTCCACCAGCTGGATTGAACACGGATCCCTGCATGGAGTTGAAGACATTCTCCATTCCGTAATACTTGTTAAGAAACAAAGAGCGTTCCTCTCTACCCGTATAGTTGAACACAAAGCTACCGTTCTAGAATCTGTATATGGTTCCGTTCTTTAATAAAATTAGTCTACTCACATCGGCTATGTTCATATTCTCCATTATTGCAGTCAAATAGGTGGTAACACCCTCATTCAGCCAGACTTCACCCCAATCCGACGCGGTCACTTGATTACCAATCCACTAAATGTATACATTTGGTTGCACCATACCTAGTTTATTCGAAGTCAGAGGAAAAGGCCATGTTAAATATTTTCAAGGCATTTTTGTAGATTTTGGCTAGCTTCGCAACGTTTCCCAAGCAGCACGGGCTGTTTACTCTTAAAAACAGAATTCATGGAAACTATGTTTCGAACATCTAGAAAAGTGAGATTGTCCTGTCGAAGTAAATGTTTGCTTAGGAGTATGGAAGAGTAACCATAAATAAATTAGATAACCTGGTGTATAACTTCGTGGGTGATCAGATTATCTTTCCAGCTTGTTAGCACATCTCGTCTCATTATTGTTAGTCCCCATCCTTCAAAACCACCACTGAAGTATCGATCAACTATGATTATATCTACAATGTATGATTTATATATCACATATTGACTTTGTTCCTCACCGAACTTATTGTAGTCGTATTTGGTGCCCAAAAATTCTTCGCATATTTGGAATATCAATTCTGTAGTATTTAAAAACTGTTGCACGAAGCTTTCATTATAGTTGGAATACCAAATGCAAACCTGAAAAATATGTTTAATGGAACTAAGAACTAAATTTTAAGAAATTCGTACCTCTACTTCGGATTTGCTGTTCTTACATAACTTTGAAAAGTCACTGAGGATAGCTAGTGACACCAAATATGTAGACATGGGCTTAGTCAAATCAAACTCGGTACGAAGTGTATCTTCGTCCAGCCTGGTGTTAAATTTGTGGTATTTCATAATTATACCGGCTTGTAGTATTTGTATCCACAAACCTCTTTAAATGTTATTGTTATTTAAAATGAGATGATTTTCTGATGTTCTTCTAAGAGCTTATTGAATTAATTGTTCTATTTTTAGATACAAACTTACTTAATCATGCTTATGGCTTTTTGATTTGATAGAGCCGTGGTGTTAGCTGGGTGGTCTATAGTAATTTGCCATGGAACTTTCAGGTCTAGTTCGTCAAAACAGGGAAACGCTAGGCGAGCATTCTCTGCTTGGAATATATTGACTAAACTGTTTCTAAAAAAGAGACAGTTAACTATTTACTCTGAGTGTAACCAACGCCGTTGAGTTTTCCCGCTGTCCGTTGAAAATTCCATAAATATTATTACTGATACTGGCTCGAAAATGAATCTAAACAAGAATTACAAACAAATAAATGAAATACTACTGAACACAAAAATAATGCATATTAGAAGGCAAACTCACTTGAAGCTCAGTATGTGATCCTATTTCTAGATAGTCGCTAAGTTTTAAAATAAGATGATTCCGAGAAGTAGAACCGACATCAATGCCTTCACCAACAGTAAACAAGTATTTCTGGCCAAGTTTCTAAGTTTGCAATTACGATTAGTCTTATAGTTTACATCGGGCAACCGTAAAATCGATCAATTTCTCAAAATTACGGCCGCGTATACAATAAAAGAGTAAGCATACGAAAAACTTACCAACGTGATCACGGTCACTGAAATAATATCAATATCGCTGGAAGAATGAAGCTCTATTTCATTGGTATCCACTGTTACACACAGTTCAATTGTAACAATACCATAATAGTCCGGATTTATCCAACTGTTATTTATAGTCGACTGAGACGAAAAGGTGAGATTCAGTTTGTAATATGCTATGACAAACATTTGAATAAAATAGAACTCAAATATCTTACTTGGTATTACAGTCCTAGACAGACGGTTCTCCTTCAGAAGCGTTCTTAATTTTGAGTGCCCATTGTAACTATTATATTCATCTTGTGCTTTACTTAGTAGGTGGTTTTCAATGCCTAGTTGATAACTATAAGAATTAACTAGTTAGATTTTATATAAGACATACCCAGTAACTATTCCAATACTTAGAGTAACAACAAAAACAACTGCAATCACTGTGTAGAATAACAATTTGCTATTGACATATTCCTTGGAAGGGGTTTTGTTTAATTTTGCCGCATCAAGTATTAGCATACCTAAAGTATTTTGGGTTAAGGGTAATGCATATGAATGGTCATTTAAACAATTAAACAAATATTTGTATTCAAATTATTCGGAGAAATTAACCTTTCGTTGTTTACAGTAAACTTAGCAAAGTGTATAATACTTGATAGCTTGACAGTGTCTCTAGTAAACACATAAAACAAAACGTGACAAACTAAATAACAAGATTTGACAAAAAAATCTATCAACTGAAAAAGTAGGAATTGCACTTTATTTTGGGCTGATCTCAAGCGAGGGGAGGGAGCTGCAGCTAGCTATTTATCAACCATAAAATTAATCACCATTCCTCCTGGAAGCACATTTTTATAGAAGGACAACCAATGAACATTACGGAACGTTAAGTATGGTATCTGGTATGATGTTGTGCACGATGGAAGTTATGAGGTTGGTCCCTATCACTACTGGATTTCCCATCATAGCATCCCAAAATATAACCTTCTTTATGGATTATATCAAAATAGTGTCAACCCGAACGTTCTTTGGTATTTTTGGGATTTATTTTACATAAAATAAGTACTTAACTACAAATAAATCTAGTACTATTTGAACTGTTACAACATAATGATCTGGTTAAAACTTTAATGATAACATGCACTGCTGTGTGCCCTCTTTTAAATAACAAACTTAGATGCTAAACTCAAAATGACTTTGTTATCAAACAACTACTGTTCTCAACTATCTATTGAGTTTCCAGATGGACC
>JAQGAV010001974.1:0-17828 GCA_034691345.1 Phasmarhabditis papillosa
TCACATGTTAACAAGTGAATATATTTCCCGCGTTTGGGCCAGCATTGAGTTGAGTCATTGCGCAGTGTTGATACGCAGACTGATTTGAACGTTGAGCGTGGCAAGACCGAGGCGTGATGCGATTTCAGCTGTGCAATCGCAATTAAACGCTGGCTGGAAATCTCAAGATATATTGTCAGATATATCGATAAGATATTTCCAGCACAAATGTTTTCTAATAGTTTCTCACTTTCAGGTAACATTTCATTGCTTACCCCATATTTCTCTTCTGCCGGTTGCCTCAAAGTCATTATGCGAAGAAGCTGAAGAATTGAAAGTGTTAGAAAGGGCCAAGTTGAGTTGTAGAAATACAAATATCAAAGAAATCCCAAATGACTCAAATCTAGTGATTCAAAAAACTTCAGATTAACATTAGATAGTTTACAGCCAAAGAAAAGTAAGCTTCCTCACCTTATGCACCATAAAAATTGATGCTAGAGTGAAAATGAATAATCCACCAAACAATGATCCATTTTCATCGTCCGAAAAGAATGCCAGCAGTATATCAGACAAAAGGGTATTGAATCCAGTGCCTTCTGCTGAGAAGAACTCGGCTTCTGAAAAGTAAGATTGTTGGAAGTGTGGAAGATCGCACTTTCAACAATGCACAATGTGCGCTACAAACAATATATAACAACAAACTCCAGAGTGAAGGAGTTAGGCGCAGAAGGAACATCAGAATCAAATAAAATCAGGCAGTTTAAACTTTAAAAGGGATCATAAGAACTTTAACAAAAATTTGTTTTGCAATGCAAACGAGATCACCAATTTGGTGTTCTCTACTAGAATTATTTCCCGACTAACTTCTTTCATTGTAGTCATTCCAATCTCCAATCGAATTCCACAATAATTTGTCCATATATGGATAAATAAGGTACGCAATAAAATACGGAATTGAAAATGCAAAAACAACCAGCACAAAAACTTGTCTAAAAAGAAGTTGATGGATTGACTTCAAAAAGTAAAATTATGAGTGTAATCAATGTATGGTTTAAATATGTGAATGTTCAAGTATAGCTAAATACATTTATAGGAAGGAAAGGGGGCATACGGCTCCAAAGTTGTTTCATACCGGTTAACCCTCTTCCGTGCAAGAGAAACCGTTGGCTATTTTTTATCATTCGAAACAGGACCAAAAGTACCCAACTGATTAAAAAGTACAAGTCTTCAAAGCTATTAACTGACTTGAATAATGGACTCCGGAAAGGATTCTGTGAACCAACTGACATCATACAACCTTGACCAATCTTCGAGACCAGGAATACCTAAAATAAAACCTATTCAGTGGATTCTATCTCATTAGTTTTAGACTTTAGTTTCAGAATTGAAATGAAAATAATAAAATGAGTTTCTCTCAGTCTACTTAGATGAGTTTTAGCTCATTATAACACTTCTACAACTCACATGCCCTACTAGCCAAATCTTAAAATCGGGATCTCCCCAGTCAATAGGATCATTTTTAATTGGGAATCCAGGGTGGTTCAATTCTGAATCTTTGTGGGGAGGACTGAGAAGCACTGTACCAAAAAAGAGAACAATCATCAGGAGGGGAATCTTAGCTATCTAAAATAAATATATAGTACATATCAGGAGTTAGGACTCCATAGCTGCATCCTGGAGAGCAGCGCCGTTATGAAAAATAAATGGGCCATCTCTTCAAAAGTATATTCATTGTAATTTAACTCATAGTTTTCTATTTCTCCAGTAGTAAACTTACAAAAACTCCGTTTCTTTCCGGAAATATGTAGATCATCAAAAGAATAAGAAAAATAGATGCAATGTGTATAAGAAGATCAGTAGATGGCCAGTAAGCAACCCATAGACCATAATCATCCACCGAGGTAAGGTGCGTAACCCTATAATCAATAAGCGGAAGTCAGGGTTCACCCATATAGAAATAGCCTGATTCAAGGGTTCATTCATTTGGAGGGCTACTTGCTAATTTATACGATTTTCAACACCGCGCTTGCCGGCAAATGGCACCCCGTCAGATCGGAAGGCAATTTTGCGCATGAGAAGTAGCAGCAAGCTGGCACGGTATTCGCAAGAAAAGATCAGACGACAGAAGCCGAATTCAATATACTCGAATCTTGAATCGGACTATAGAACATCAGAATTTCTGGATGTAGGTTCCATGATTATTGAACAACTTCAAACCAAACTATATATTAATTAAAATTAGTATTATATTCCTAAAACTAGTGGCTCCTACTTACAAATATTTAAACTGTGGGGTCAGTGTCCTAAGCGTTTGCCCAAATTGAGTATCATTGCTTAATATTTGTGTATACCAGTTTTTCTGAACACAACGTCCTTGTATTGGAATATATTCTAGACCAGTCTCAAGTGAAATCGAAACACAAGGGTTTAGAGCAGACTGACATGCTGAAATGTAAAAATATTATATAAAAGTACTATATTTAGATAAAATTAGTAAGAAAGTTAGAATTTAAGTATGAGCAAGTAAAATGTATTCGATCAATACAAGTGCTACATGCGTTTGCACCAATTCGCCTTAAGGTTCTCGGCAAATTAGTGTTAATTTTGAAAAACTTAGAATAAAGTTGGGATCAGATCGACCGGTGGCATGAACTTTGTGCGCCGTGACATTTGCGCATCAACACCATACGCCGGATTTAGCGTCCCAATCTAGTTTCCCGCTTACACAAAGAATTCCATGAGTTGAAACAACTTGTAGCTAGCAACTGGTCCGATTTTGTTTCCAATAGATCATTCAGGAGAGACAATGTCATCTAAAGTTAGATAGGGTTACTGTATCTCATAGGATATGGTCTTACCGAGAAAAGAGTAAGATCATTCAGAGTTACCAGCATGTTCATAAATGCAGCCAAAGAGCTGATTGCTGAAATATAATAAATAAGGAATCACAGAAAACAGAACCGTAAAAACAATACTATTTTGCAGGGCTGGCCCGAACTGGCCCGTTGCTCAAATTTTCGGCCCCTGGCCGGTCCGGCCGGGCCTAGTCTATTTCATATTTTTTAGCGGATATTGTTCAAAAAAGTTAGTTTTCAGTGCTATTTTCTTTCATTAACTATAAATAATGCAAAAGCTTTACCCATTGAGGTTTTTGGACACTATTTATCAAAATATTCACCTAAATTACATACAAATCATTCCTGCGCGGGCCGATTTTTTGAATTTTCGGCCCGGCCCGTGAAATTCCCAACCTGCTATTTTGGAAACTTTTCGGAAAATAATTCCCTTTTTCCCATTTAAGCTTTCTACCTATGAGTAGCTAAATAGCTTTATTGTTTATTGTCGGCGACATCGGTCTTGCTTGATTTAACGAACCCCTAGCTCTAAGAAGATAAACTTTGAAAAAACAAGGCAAATTTGTTTGAATGAATGTTTTAAATGATTAGCAGTTAGAACTAACAAGAAAACAAATCAGGTTATTAGTACAGTTTTTACTATATTAAACTGAATGAAACCTGTTCCTACTTATCCTAGTGTTTCATGAGTTAACTACCTGCAAATGCTGGAGCCATATATCTGAATACAGAAACTGTTGACGTAGAAGTGTATTGTCCTAGAGCAATTTCCATAAACATTACTGGAAACGCGAGGAAGAAGGCTCCACCCATGGTAGGATACCAAATTTGTGCTGAAAGAGAATCAACAAGTTATGTGTAAAGTATGCAAACTCTAGGCAGATTATTGGATGGAACCACGGGGATGCAGAACATCTTTACGCGTTTCAGTTCAGTCAGGAAAACCGTTTTTTTACGGATATTATGTTATATGATTTATGTTAGAATTGTTTCTTGATACGGTCCATGCCAAGCCAAAATACCAACTCTGGTTAAGCTCACTTTACAGAAAATACTTAGATAGTATACTATAGTCGAATTCAAAAGTAATACAACCGTGTTAATAAAATTGGGTTTGCAGGAGTGTTGCAATATTTTGTCTGAGTAAGGCAGTACGAAAGCAAGTTTGCAATCTGCTGATATCGCGTGCGTAGAATGCCAGCAGGCGAGGTGTTAAAAATGACGAACCACGCAGCATATATCCCCTCATAACCTTTGAATCAGACTATATCTTCCCTTTCAATTGGACCAGTGGTGTCTTCCGAAATCCGTTCCTGAATTTCGCGGTTTTCACGGAAAGTCACAGGATTAAGGTGGGATTAAGCATACGCTGATTGTACTACCTCCATTTCAAAAGTTGACCTATTGACGATATACAAAAACACATTTTGCGATAACTATAGTCAACGCCGAGAGAAATAATGTAGTGTCTCTTCCGTATTTATACGATTTTAACACCGCACCTGCAAATTGCATACGCGTACTTGCAAAGTACAATATTGAACGGAGAGTAGCCGCCAGATGCTGGCGCGGTGCTCGCAAAAGCGGCTCAGACGAGCGTTGAATTCTCAACATTCCATAATTACTCTTGGCGCTGACTATACCACTGGATTTCATATTTTACCTTCTACAATATTCCTATTCAACAATATTTGTGTATTCTTCTAGGTTTCCGTTCCCATACTCATAATTGTAACTCCAACTATAGTTTTACTATCCATCGTTTCTATATATCAAGGAATAGAAATATCATGTAAGTTGGCTAAGCTAAGAACAAACTGCTCTAAGGCCAATACTTATACAAATAAAAGAAAGTAAAGCCCGTTTATGTTTAAAATCTAGCATGATGAAGACTTAGGTTGCCAGCACACGGATCGCCGCGCCCTAAGGAAATGGAACAGAGCAAATTCAAATGGTGAAATTTTAATGCTCGTGTCTACGCTTATTTTGTTAAGAAATTCATGTTAAATCTTGGGTCTGGGTTCCAAGTCTTGGGCCCGGCCCGGCCTAAGATTTGAAACCCCGGCCGGATCGGCCGGTTTAATAGCTCTGTACCAGAGTGGCTAGTCAAACATTAATAAGTTATTTAACTAGCAAAATAAAGATATTATATTATATTTCCTTCAGACATATGCGATTACTGTTTCGTGATTGGTGCTTCGCATGGTTCGCTGAGTGCATTGTCTATTATATACTTTAACCGACCATATCGCGATAGAGTAATACAGTTTTGCCGATATGCTTGAATAAAAAGTTTATTTTTAATCATCTTTGTTTTCAGCGGGTGATATGAAAGTTCCACCGTATCTAAAACTTACTGACTTTATTGGAAATTCACCTAAATCTAATAGAATGCTTAATAGTTTGTTTGTTATCATGTATCACTCGTATCACAATAATAGTAGAAGAGTTCGAAGCAATGTATCTGCCCTGCCTTCTCTGCGAAGCATTCTGGAACCTTCTCAGCAGAGCCGGCTGCTTTCTAGAATTCAACCTAGTATATGGTCTGATTCAAGAGGAACTTGCGTATTTCAAACAAATTTTGCGTATATTTTCGGTTTTTCAATACTTTCAGAGCCAATTTCAACGAGGTTCTTTTAACACTCCATTATTATTCTTGAATAGAAGTATAATTCTGGGCACGAAACCTGGGATAAGTAAGCTGCTGGTTAACAAAATAATCTGCAGCGACAATTCAAATTCCATTAAAATATATAGTCTATATTGATTATTTTAAATACTTTTCGACAATCTTCGTTACACTATTTACATGTGTTTTGTGTTTCTTGATCAAGATCACATTTATTTGCTCACAAAGTATCTCAGAGTGGTGCGGCCTCTGTTTTTCGTAAGTTTTCGAAAAGTCAGTTTAAAAGAACAGAAATCTGATAATAAAATACCAGTTACTGGAATATGTTGAGTTTATAACTTTACAATTTGTTTTGTACGATTGTTTGAATTGGCTAGGTTCCTTCAACAAAGTTTGCATAGGTGGTCAAACGAAAATAAAGGACTGTCCTCCTTTAGTAATCTGGAGCTCGTCTATTCTATAGTCTATAACAAACAAAAGACCGAAGAGCGCGGTGGTATACATGGACTTCCGCAATTGATTATTTGTCCTTTTCTGGACATGTCACAAAATAAAACTAGTACAATAATATTGTTATAACTACAAACAAAAAATTCCGTATTGAACCATATAATGGAAGTTTAACTTTGCCACTGAACGAGCGAGTTTTGCAACCTTAAACAACACCGCGCACAGCTGTCTTTTTGTTATGGACTATAACTCTGGAACTGCTTGGCCCTCTAGATGGTGCTGTTTTAACATAAAGTTTTCCATTCTTGTATTTCTTATTTTCCACCTTTAATAAGAGACTAATTAATAAGTTTCCCGCTGTGAATGGTTTCACTTGTCATTCCTCTGTTTATAAATAGCTTGTTTTTACGTTATTCTTGTTATTTTCTTTTACATTTGAATTTCCCATCATTTCTCAGATTGCAGAATGCCAAAACGTTTCCAGGATAAAGTAGTCATCGTGACAGGTAAGAATATAGTAATTCCATCAATTCCTCTTCTTTCCATCAAACCGAGACTCAATTAGTGGACAATTTGCTAATATAAAGGCGACTTCCTAACTGAAATTCATACATTTGTATAGTTGACGGATGAATCGTTTGCTGGGGAGTACGGTAGAATTTAGAATAAACGAGGAAATTAAGAGCAAATATGCAAGTAACCGATATAATTGTGCGCTCACATTTTAATAAATAGACCTTCAGCTGCAAGCGATTCGTCCGTCGACTATATAGTCTGTTTCAAAAGTTAGCACTCATCGCGGCGGCCTAACAAAATTTTGTTTTGAGAAAGGCTGTGAATTGCCCAATTTTCGAATTTTGGAGCAAACTATACAACACCGTGCTTCGAGTTTAGAAGGCGCGGTGCACTCTGGGTATATAGTCAGATTCGAAAGTAATGATGCCGTGTATGCTGCGTATTTCGTTATTTTTAACACTGCGCCTTCTTGCATTCTACGCGCTTGGTATCAGCAGATTGCAAACTTGCTTTCGCTCTGCCTTACTCAGACAAAATATTGTAACACTACTGCTTATTAAAACGGCCTGATTACTTTTGAATATGACTATAGAAACAGGCTGCATTTACAGTAGGATAGAATGGGTTCCAAATCTCAATCATTGTCTAGTAAACCAACTGCCCACTAGAGAAACCTAAGAAAATAATACTATTTAACTTCTTTTGATTGCTTGCAGGTTCAAGCAGCGGTATTGGCCGTGCAACAGCTGCTCTATTTGATTTCACTTACAGGCCCGGTTCGTGGCGAGAAATTTCAGGCGAGGCCGGTAACCAGCTCTGACCCCTGCATACAAAATGAGAATTTGGGTGGGTTCTGGTCATCTAGACTACGGTTACCACTTCCTGAATACGCAGTGTAAAACTACTTTGAATGCAACCTTGAAGCGCAACAGGTTACTACAGGGTGAGGTGCTTGATAGTTCTGTCACAGATACAAAGTGCTGTAAAAACAGCGAATAGCCAAATAAACCAATAAAACTCAAAATATACTATATTAACAAACATAACTAAACCGCTAGATCTCGAAAATTCCTCCTTTAACTTTCACACAGGCTCACAGTCGTTTTGGGAAGGCGTCTACCGCGGCACACAAGTAGGCGGGGTCCAATTAGTCCCGTTCTTTCTGAAGGGTTCGTCGAAATGAATCCAGATTCACGTGGTGCTTTGAACAAGCCTTGGTCTTGGACTCTCCCCCTGGGACTCTCAGAGAAAATAACTGGCAAAAACAGAAC
Organism: Phasmarhabditis papillosa; assembly: GCA_034691345.1. Classification (NCBI taxonomy): domain Eukaryota; kingdom Metazoa; phylum Nematoda; class Chromadorea; order Rhabditida; family Rhabditidae; genus Pellioditis; species Pellioditis papillosa. The sequence goes on from JAQGAV010001974.1 coordinate 7,701, forward strand.
CATTTTGAATAGAACATTTTACAGTCGCCTTCAAAATAGTTTCGTTTTTGAAGCTTCTGTTTTCTGCGATTCCCTTCCACCAATTATAAGGGAATGGAAGGCAATATTATGAAATTAGCCACTTCACCAAATAGTATAAGTCTGACCACAGACTATATATAGTATATCTCAAGAGGGCAGTGTTATAAAACATGAAGGTAAAATCGGTCGACTTTTCTTCAAAAGTACATTCATTCATTTTTAGTATCACAGCGCCCCGTTCGTGAAACCGCGCTGGAAACCTAGGTCTTGGGATGGACTATATAAGAATACGAATGTGCTAAACCCAAATAGAGTACTTCTAGAGTTACAGTAACCCTTAAACATTACTACCTTTAGAACACCCGCGATGTTTTACTGTCAGTTGGCTGTAAATTAGACGATATTCTGTCCATCCAAGGGGACCTGACCAACGAAGATATTCAAAAACAAATTGTTGAGACAACTGTCGCAAAGTTCGGAAAACTGGACATCCTGGTAAGAACATTAATCGTTATCTAAAACTTTTTATTTGTTTAATAATATGAAACAAATCTCTAATAATAAGAAAGACTAATAATAAGTTATTAAATTAAATTTTCCGGATTTTACTTTGTAACCTTTATAACTAACGAAAATAAGGAACAATTATAGTTTTCTCCTGAAATACCAGCTTTTTCAGGTGAACAATGCTGGTGGAACAGCTCCTGACAATAGCAAGGGCGAGGGGTTCGAACAGAGCATTGAATGTTATGATTACACTATGAACCTAAATACTAGAACGTAAGTTACTTAGAAGTATATATATAAACCACATTAGTCATCGTGTGTAATAAAAAATATACCTATAGTCGCATTCAAAAGTAATACGGCTGTGTTAGTAAGCAGGAATGTTTCAATATTTTGTCTGAGTAAGGCAGAGTGAAAGAAAGTTTGCAATCTGCTGATATCGCGCGCGTGGAATGCCAGCAGGCGCAGTGTTAAAAATATACGCAGCATACACGGGAAGTACTACTTAGTCACACAGTTCTCAAGATCCACTGCTAAGAACCAAACTTCCAAAGTTAAAGGTACTCTTTACAGTATTCTACAGCTTACAAAGCTCGCCCTGCCTCATCTGATCAAGACGAAAGGCGAGGTCATCATGGTGTCGAGTATTGCCGGTCTAAGCATTGCGGTGGGTGAGGAAAACAGTCCTTAAAAGTTTTAGTGAACAAAAATCAATCACGTGATCTACACAACAATATACCACGGCGATCCCAGCGGTGCAAATTTTCTTTTCTGGCCGTGTGCCAACATTTTAATTTGGCATTGTGCCAAACCTGTAAACGCAGGGTTGGCGTTATTAATGATGTTTTGTTGGAAATAATTTAATTTTTATCCAATGGCTATATTTTGTATTAACCATTGTATTAACACCATACTTTCATTTTTCTGCACAAATGGTATTGTTCGTAATATTTCATTTATAGTTCTACTGCACAGAATTGGAACAACAAACTTCGAAAGGATTTTCGACAAAGGAAAGAAGGTGAGATGTTATTCACATTCACTAGTAACTTTTCATTTTCAGATAACCAGAGGAGATTTTTTTATTTATTTTTAATAAAAATTTATAATATCTATTGTTCGTAATGGTGGTACCTCTGCTCACTGGAGAGCATGTTGATAAGACTAAAGATGTTCCAATATTTTCGCCTCCTTCAGTTCCTCCAAGGTATTGTCGCGATGTTGACGTTTTTCGTGCACATACACCTCGTACTCCTTCGCGTGAAGGACGTCCTCTTGCTTTATCTGAGACTCCAGTCTCATCCAAACCGAGAAGAATAGTTGATGTGCCTTTGGATCGAGTAGCTACGTTGACGGAAGAACTGCGGTTGTCCAGGGAACGGCTGTTTACATCCGAACGCCGTTGCGCCGAACTGGAGAAGAAAATTCGGGCAAGCGAGTTTGAGCGTAGAAAAAAACCCTATTCGGAACTCATCAAAACCAGCCGGTATGCTAGAGTTAGTGACACTCTACAGTATCTGGAGAAAATGTGTGGATCTGACGCTGATTTTCCTTTGTTTTTTGATGATTTGTATGTTGCTGTTGGGAGAAAGTATCATGTCGCTAAACGTAAAATGTCACGGGAGGAGTGTCTTCTTTGTATCCGACGATTCAACATTTCATACAATAATCTACGTGGTCTCAAGACTTTTCTGATCAGAAATGAGTATGTAGATCCATTTCCTTCACTCCGGGGCGTTTGCAAGCTGTCCAAGGAAATGTGCTGGAAATCCTACTATACTGTGAAGACCTTTTCCGATATAGATGAGAACCTGAACTCGACCGTAACTTCTATATACATGCATGATATTGAAAAGTTTATAATAGAACGACTGGAAAATCTATATAACTCAGATAACCTAACATGCGCAAACTCGACTATTCAATTAGCCATCGCCGGAGACAAGGGGGGAGAATCTACTCGATTTACCATATTAATTGGGAATGTTAAACATCCTAATTCTATTACCAATCACTCTCTTATTGGTTCATATAACGGAGCAGACACCGGGGAAAACGTCAAGAAATATTTGGCTAATATGATTTCGCAAATTAACAGATTGGATACCATCAGTTTTTGTGAGAACACATACAAGTTGGAACTTTTCTTAGTCGGTGACTATAAATTCCTTCTGTCTATGCTTGGTATGAAGGGAGCGAGCTCTAAATTCCCTTGCATATGTTGTGAAAGTGAGAAGTTCGGAACTATGGCCACTTGGCCAGATCATACAGCGGCAGGGACTGCGCGGACAATACAATCCTGCAAACTTAATGGGGTTACCGGAGAAAAAGGAATGGTACTCGGCGCTGAACCAATTTTCAAACACATTGATATCGATTATTTTCTTCCACCCAGCCTACACTCGATAGCTCTTGGAATCGCTACCTTCGCATTTGAAGAGCTCAACAACTCTGCACAGAAGATTGACCTGGATATTAGTTTGAAAGACGACTTAGACATGAAAGCAATACAGAAAGCAAGGAAGCAAAACAGTAACAACCTCTCTGCTTTGAAAGCCAGAACTACTGAACTGACTCTTGGAAAATCTCATTTGGAAGTTGTTCTAAATGTCTACAATTCGATGTTGAACAAAACCATTCTACCATCCAAAGAAGACCCATGTAGCGCTAAACAGTATTGCCTTCTTAGAGACATTAGGATCATGAAAACAATTAAGAAAGGAGAAACCATTAAATGGGCAGAATGTTCATCGTGTCGTAGATGGGTACACCAGAAGTGTTGTGGAATGTGGACTACAGACATGACCATTATAATGCTGGGAAGGGATGTATGTTGCTTCGAATGTTCAACACCTCGTCCGGTAGCAGATAGAATAGCTTTAGTTGAGAACGAACTCAACCAAACCATAGAATTGTTCGCTGAAAACAAGCTACTCCTAGAAAAGGAAATAGAGATCGAGCAACACTATAATCGGGTCTTACAGAACAAATGCGGAAGGAAAATGAAGGAACTAGACCAACTGTTCAGCGATCTTGGGGCTGACAAATCAGCATATTTTCAACCGTTTAATGGAAACCAGGTGCATCGACTACTAAAACCTGAAAATTGCGTTCGACTGTGGTCTTTGTTCCCAGAGCATCCTCGACAGCAACACTTCATCAACTATATGGTAGCATGTGCTAAGCTTTGTGAATATACTAGCATCGACGAACTCTCACAAGAAAAAATCGATGAATTTCCAAAGCTTGTTGAACAAATGGTAAACTCACTGAGACTTGCTATACCACATCAAAGCATTACGCCGAAATTGCACCTTATTTGCGCACATGTTCACAATTTCATCAAGCAACATCGTTTTTGGGGCAGAATATCAGAACAAGGGATTGAAGCCATGCACGCTCGGTGTCATTTTCTACAACGTAAATATCAAGCGGTAAAAGGCGATGAACATCTTCTGTCAATCGCAAATCACTTAGCGTATGATACGTACACTCACGATACCCGCTTAAACGAAGACACCGTCCTTGCAGCTGATGATATTCCTTGATCTCATTTTCCTTGTTCCATTAAATTGATAAATATATATTGATATAAATTTTATTTTTAAAAAAAAAAACCAAAAAAAAATCCGGCATTTCTGAAAATAGAAGGGTAATTAAACTATGTGAACAGAAATCGTACCTTCTTTTGTTGATCTGTGGATTACTACTTGGCAAAATCCTGCAAATAATACATTAAAACAATATTATAGGAAAAAAAACATACTAGTTGATGGGAAACACAGTGAATAAATATTTATAATTAGAAAATGAGAGTAGACTGTAATAAATATAAACTAAAGATCATAAACTATAGTTAGTACTAATAAAGTCAGAAAGTGGATTATTACCAACGAAATACTATCAAATACGCCAACCCTGCGTTTACAGGTTTGGCAAAATGCCAAATCGAAATTCTGGCACTGGGCCAGAAAAGACAAAAAAAACGCCGTGGGGTTAACAGCTCTGCAGACTATAATTGTGATAAATTAGGTGTCTTGTTGTTATTGTTAACAACACAGATTCAAAAAAGCTTTATTTATAATTCAAAAGCATAGTTTTCATTGTGTCTGTTGGAATATTGTAGTTTCGCGTCTGATTTCCTTTGTATACTTCTTTAGTTCGTGGTAGAATTTGTTTTCCAAGTCAACGTTTTCTGAGAACTGCATGACATCTACGAATCTTGCTCTGTAAAGTCAAATTTAGAGATTCATTATGTTTAAAGTGTTTTAATTTTGTTTGATTGTTTATCTGCACGAAGAGAGGAATAGTTGTTGATATTGTTACTAAAATATGAGGGGTCTTTCGTAACAATTGTGGATGTGTCCTGCTTCGGGTATTCAGCTAGTCTGTATTACTTTTCAATCAGTGGCTGTTCTTCCATTCTGCTTCCACTTCTCTCTTCCATATCCAGTTCATCTGCGAATTTTAACATTTCCATAGTTTGAGGCATGTAAGCTATCGTGTCCCTGCGCTCAGTCGGTACGTTCATTGAGGAAGTCTCATGCATGTACTGAAATGCCAGCTTAGTATTGGTTTATGATAAAGGAATAACTGCGATGTTTCGTTATATCAATAGTTTTGCCAAGTTTCGGTCGTTGGGTATACAAACTTTTGGAAAACGCTGTGTTTTAAAAGAAGATTTGTTCAAAAACTGCTGTGGTAAAAAAAAAGAAGCTTTTTTTCAAAAAGCAGAATGTGTGTAATGTGGCATATTAATTATTATCTTATTCATAGCTTAAAGATGATTTTTTATTAGGAAATATCCACTATTCATTGGATGAGCTATAATATAAACGGCTGGATCTGTTTTGGAATGTGCCGATAGAGAAAACTTTATGACAAAATTCTGTAAGATTGATTCGTTACGAACCTGAAGGATATCAAGTGATGTAATGTGTTCCTTCTCCGGATAACGTCTTCTTATTTCCTCTATAATCTTCAGTAGCTCCTTCACTTCAACCTAAATAATTGGCAAATCATTCGAAAAATTTGGAGCACGGCTTTATGTTATGAATATCAATTAACTAAAAACGGTGTAGACTGTTGTTCGATTCAATTCTGGTTGAAAGGCCCGGGTATCGAATAGAAATTCTTATCCCAATAGGGAAATAAGTACATAGTCCCCGGTTCCTTCCTATTAAGTTCCCTTAGCGGTAGGTTCTAGAACTCCCGTAGGTGCAGGCAATCTTCCGGAAACCTGCAAATCTTTGTATATTTGAACTAACTTCCATCTGTTCCTTCTTTTTTCGCCTTAGTTTTATCTTTCTACCGAAGTAATGAATCTTAAGGAAGATCTCCTTCAACTCCAGCGCAGCTAGCTCGGCGCACATAGATAGCACGGCAACTCCTGTAATGACTGAACGATTTTCACCGGCATCGCCTGGATCATTATCGTGAAAAACTCTTACCCCGTTTCAAAAACTTTTTATTTCATTTATATGTGGAGCATAACATGTAGAAACAGCCATTTTCTGCCGGTTAAGAAAAGGTCCACGGGCTGCGTCAGGCCAACCCCGGCCCAAATTTTTAGGAGGCGGAGCTAGGCCGGCCTGTTTCGACCTGTGATGTCACATTGTTTACCAAAACCTTCACCAAACACTTTAAACATTTACTTCAGCTCAATTTTGGCTTTCTTACCAAAGGTAACAAAAACAAAGATGTAAATCAATGTGAGAACATGGTTTAGGTCATTGGGCATTTCGCTCATTGTCAAGTTTGCTACCAGATTGAATGTGACGAAGAACGCCTCGATAAATGTTGCCTTTCCACCTAAAATTATCAGTTTTCTTATAGATATAAAATATCCTAAAAGTGTCTAGAAATGGGCATATTTACTGTTCTGGTTCCACTGAAAGTCAGTCATACCCATAAAGGGAAATTACCCGTTTTCTTGAGTTCAACTCCCGGTTCCGTTCCTCATTCCTAAATCAGCTTACTTGCAGGTAACGGGTGCACCTAAGTCATTCTTTTGAGAAAAGTACCTAACCAGTATGAATCATGAGGTAGTCCGGATTGCCAACTAACCAGTAACTGACGCAGACTCCGCTACGGCCTGACCGGGGCAGAAATTCCCAAAAAATGTTTATCTCGGAGTAGTTTAGGTACCTGCTAGTATATACATCACACCGCCTGCCATACAGAATACTAATAGAATAGATGCATTAATACTGAGCGGTAGTCTTTTTCCGCTGTTTTCCTTCTCCGACTTTTCCGATCTTTCTTCATCTTCATCTACACTGTCATTTTCTATCTTGTTACCATCATTCATCACGTATTCTTTGAAGGATCTGAGTCATTTTAATTGTGTATAGTCATTAATATGTTATGTAGGTTTACTGTCTTTTGCTGGGTTGCAGGTTTGGCGGGCCCATCCGGACCGGGCCGAAAATTTTAGATACCAGTCCGGCCCGATGCAGAGCGTATATACCTGCTAGTATATACATAACACCGCCTGCCATACAGAAAACTAATAGAATAGATGTTTGCAAGAGGTGAATCTTATTTAGAGCGTCAGATACAGATAGTACAAAGAAGTTACCGGTTACCTTTTTGATAGTTTCTTAACGGGGTTCACTCCAAATACAACCTTAGTATTGTCTATTAGAGTATTTTTAAGGCAAGAGAACCGATGAGACATCTGACGGTACTGTAATTAAGGAGATGTAAAAAGTTTAAGCAATTTAAGAAGAAAATAGTTAAAGTTTGTGTTTTTGCAGTTAAAACATTATAAAGACGGTATTAACGGGCGGGCTCCGCCCACCTCTTCTTTGCCGTAAATCTAGCGCCCCTCCGCAAGCAGCGCGCACCTGTCTTATTTGGTACCGATTACAGTAACCCGCCGCTATTATTAAAGCTTTTCAAAGGGATGTAAAAGGGCTGCGGATATAGATAAACCGACATTAAAAAAAACAATCTTGTAGTAAATATAATAAATTTTAATAATATGATAACATTTTCGAGAAAAATTGAATTGCAATATCGTTTAAATCACTTACAAAATTTACGGTAAACCGTCAAATGAAATTATGACTTTGTGAAGGCCCCAAACTTTTCCTGATCCGAGGTTGCTATCAGTTCACAATTCTACCTACCGACAACAACCTACCTCCAGATTACATGGTTTAGGCAGCTATGAGAATTATACGGTACAGCCCGAGCCGCAGACCGACGTTTCCGAAAATCGACCCTAGGCCGGGAAATTTTGACCACTGGCTAACCCGTTCCCGCTCCTTGGTTTAGGGAAATTCAAGAACATGTTATGACAATATTATCTTAGCCGGATTGCTTACCTTTGAATACGACTCCAGCACGATATGTGAAAGGAATCTGCCTATATCAACTGCAGCCAATACCATCATGGGAATACCGAGTAGACCGTAGGCTATGGCTGCGTATTGGCCCAAAGGAGTCACAGGAACAGCGTATGAGTAGCCAGTGGTGGTCTGGAAAGGAGTAGTCTGGATCAAAACGTAGTCGTCAAAATGTTTCCCAACTAATATTCTTCCTTTTTGCGTCAAAAAAGCTATTTTGGTTTAAGCCAGAGTACAGACTGTATCAATAGCTAGGTTGCAGTGCAGTATCCTGGGGTGAGGCGGTGTTTTTTATTTACAAAAGTACATTCTTTTTTATTTAACACCGCTTCCCAGTATACTGATTGTAAGCTGGAAACGTAGCTCCTGATTTTCCTGCACAAAGCACAATGATTCCAAAACGGAACTCGTTTCTCGTTGATTGAATACTGTTAACGCTAAATGAACTACATTTAAGCAGCTGGCTAAAATATTGCCGACCGGTCCTTCTCGACTTGATCAAAACTAGGCCCCTTGCACTGGCCGGCCCGAAACAGCCCGCCAAGATTGTACACTTCTTTCAAATGTAAACAGTATTGCTCGCAAAGATGTTAGAGTTATTACTTTTTACTCTAAATTATGGTATATTTTGCCGTATTCCGTTGTTTTAACTATGGAGCGCATTCTCACCAATATACTAAGCGCATAGAGCAGAGAACTACTCTTGCTCCATCTCGGTTGTAAGGAATCAGACGTCAGATCCATACTCATTTCGAACGGGCGACCTTCATGGGAGGTAGACAGCCTAAAATATAGATATTGTTTTGGATTTGGTGTCTTCTACTAGTTCAAGGCTTTATTTCTAGCTCCATAATTTCCATTTAGATCAGTGGAACTGATTTTCTGCTAGATGAGCAGTTTTGAAGAACAAAACTAGTTTTATCTTAAACTTCCGCTAGGATCACACTGTTTTGGAAACCTATATCCTGTAACTATAATTCATTTTTAATTAGGTTTTTAGGTTTTAACTTATTATATAGGGTTTGGATAATTCATAAGCTAGGTTTAGTTGCTCTCAAATATCGGTGCCCGTAGCCAATCGGTTTCAAAACCGGAATTCCCGGGCCACCGATCATAATTTCTTTCTTGCAGTCGTTTTTGCAGCATTTATCTGTAATGACTCCCAGAAAACAGAGATGACGAAAATAGAACTCTTTTGAACTAAAAATGTTGCAAACGCCTTTAAAATAGTTCCGTTTTTGACGGTTCTGCTTCAATCAGCTATGTTTTCTGCCATTCAAGATCCCGAAATTACGGGATAAATTTTATTTTCACAGCAGATGCAAACGATGCCACGTAGTATGTTCCGCTAAATTGGTCTTGCATAACTCATCTCCATAACGACCAGTACCGGTGGAACGAGTTTGGGAGAGTAAATTTCATATCCGATTTAAAGGTAGAAGAAATACTAAAGCAACGTTTTCTAGCAATGAAGAGCCGCAGTGCGAAATATTCCGGAGTAAATTAAGAAATGGTAAGCTTTCAAAACAATCTAATAGATTGAAAATCTAGTAGCGTTCAAGACAACCTGCGCGGTCGGAGCCGAGCCGAGGCCGAAAAGTTCTGCCATCGGGCTGGCCTCAATGACTTATATATATCTTTACATCATTTTGTAATTTCATATGTCGGCCCGGTCGAGACCGACCGGGGGCCGGAAGATTTTGAAGCCCGCGGATGGCTTAGCTGGCCATTTCCCACCTTCTGGTTCAATATCGAAACAAAATCGCTAGTAAATTGGCAGAGTACTCGAGAGTAGTTTCGTGCTTTCAAGCTGGAGGCGTGAGTGGCAAATTTGGAATGCTTTGTGCGCTATACTGTATAGCCTGTAGAGGCCACGGGTAACGATTCTAACAAACGGACCGAGACAATTATGAAACAAAAAAATATAGTTTTCCCATTTGAACAGTTGTTCCCTCCTTTTCCATGATACAGTGAATACCCTCTTTCAAATTCACCAAAATCAAAATGGCTAGATATGTAGACGCGTGAGTCACTAGCTGCCCTTTAGACAATGCCGCTTACAATTTAGCGACAAGTTCAACTTTCAGAGCGACAGAGTCTAAAACCAGACGCTGATCAGTTAAATTGTATAAATAAGGTGCCTTTTAAGCGAAAACCCGACTTATATATCCTAATATGCGCAGGAGAATGCCATCACTTTAATATTCCATAATTGATCGAGTAAATTTACTGTTTGGAACCTACCTAC
>JAQGAV010001975.1:0-17827 GCA_034691345.1 Phasmarhabditis papillosa
CCATCCGGTCTATCCCGTCAAGTCTATCCACGCCGCAACCACATCAGAAGACCATCGACTTCTACTCCATGCACTCACCTTATATAGTGCTTTTACTTATCTCTGCTTGATCTCTCTTCTTATTATGTTTCTGTACCTTCTACTAGAGTAAATATGTTACTTTACTATTACTTGTTCTTATATTTCTGGGTTTCTTCTGTACTAACTATTCAACTGCCAATGCATAGTAAATCTGAACCACCACGGCGGTTTCAATGTTCACCGGTTGAATTAAAATAGTTTATGAAAATGAAATGGTGGCAAAAGAGTTTTTACGATTCTAAATAGCGAGATAGGAATGTTATAATATAGTTTGAATTATTTTGTAAGCAGATGAAAATACGTGAAGTACACTAAACTAGGGCGAACCTTGTGCGACAGATACTTGCAGTTCTGCAGTTTATAGAAAATGGTCTATCAGGGCCTTTCAATCGACTCTGCAACAGTCAAATAGAAAAGTTTTATTATTTTACCGGACTGGTCTCGCAAGGCACAACCACCTTTGATTGGATAATACAATATTAAGAAGTTTTACTGTATTTCAATGGGGGATAAAATATTATAATAAATGTTAACTTTATATAGTTGTGCGTGTTTTACTTAATGATAAATATATTTAGTTTGCTCCCTTTACTAAACATTATAGCTATAGTTATTTATGCATATAACTAAATTTATCGCTACAATTAAGTCTAATTACATTTCAATTATGCTGAATTCCGTTGTTTACTGTTGTTTTACTCACTTTCTACTATATCTTTGATATCTTATAAACATTTCATTTCAGTACGGGTTACTCCTAGGGATGATCTCTAAATTAAGTAGGATAGCCGTAGTGCTATTGCTTCTAGCTCAGACTCTATCAGCCGTAGGTTTTCAGAATTTTAAAAGTTTTATTGTAGACCAAAAGTTGTACGATTAGACAGTTATCATTTTCTAACTAACATAGTTTCACGAAACATTTGGTTTCATCCAGCAAATATAGTTGTAGTCGGATTCAAAAGTAATACGGCCCGGCCCGGCCCGGCATGAAATTTTGGAGGTCAGGCCGAGCCGGTCCGGTTTGTCGGATTAACATGTAATCCGGCAAGGCCTGAAATTTTAGACTCAGGCCGGGCCGGGCCGGGTGCGGGCCGGCCGAATACCCACCTCTTAGCAGGAGTGTTTCAATATTTTGCCTGAATAAGGCAGAGCGAAAGCAAGATTGCAATCTGCCGATACCGCGCGCGTAGGATGCCTGCAGGCGCAGTGCTAAAAATGATGAAATACGCAGCATACACGGCCTCATTACTTTTGAATCTGACTCTAATCGGGGGGAATATTTTCAGCATAACCTTATAAATATTCGACAGGGTTCATTCGACACTTCTACCCGCGTGGTTTCTAAATCCTGTTTTATCCCGCTAGATGATGAATGTTGGGATGGATGTGGTGGACTTAGGTTCAGTTACAAAATGATTGGAGACACAAAAATGCAGGTTAGACAAAAGAAATGCTGGTTTCAGATTCAAATAATTCATTTTGAAGTTTTTATGAATAATATAGACCGCTTAAAGGAGTTTTACTGGCTATTCTATGGATTTTACACCGGATATACAGGAAAATTACACGCTCTTACATCGCAAGTACAATTTTGAGAAGGCGCGATGTTCTGACACGGTGTTCGCAAAGGTGGGGGGCAGACAAGAGAAAATACCAACTGGAGCAAACGTCAACAGGAACAAATAAAAAGCGTCAACTGGAGCAAAAACTAATTTATTACACTTCATTATTAATCTCATAGATATTCGTACTGAAGAGCACAATTTATAGTGACATAAACAATAGTTTTACGCTTTATAAGAATCATAACCGGTTAGGATTCCTCGTTTTATATATTTAAATATTTTTGATTAAATCCATCGTCATCCCTACACAACTGCTGAATACAGAATTCATGCAATTTCTTTAATAGTGAGACATTTATTTCCAGGTTGAGTTCTCCAGTTTGGTTGCTGCCGCAAACCGGTTCTACATTGCCGTCGGGTTCTCCGATGATGCATTTATGGTACGTAGCTTTTGCTTTTAAAATGTAGCTTTTAAAAACTGAACTAAACGTCCCTTAGCATGATACTTGGATCTATGGAGGGAATTACATTACACTTTAGAAGCTTTCCGATGGAGACAAACATACTTTGAACTAATATGCAAAGCTGAAATGTGTTCAATTCAGGCTTTACGTCTTTATAACAAGTTTTCAAAGAATAAACGAGCCTCCAGCCCATGAATCCTTGAGAATGATATTTTCTGGGTTCGATCCCTCCCCCGTCTCAAGCCGGATTGAGTAACCGTGGGATGTATGCTTGAATGTTGTCTTATGATTCCCGCAAAACTGACTTCTAGCTGCCCCAAAGATGAAAAGAATAACACCCGTCATGTGAAATATATTGATATACGGAATAAACATTTTAAAAAAGATCAATATATATATAAATTTATTATCCTAAATCATTTGTTTAGGGCAATGACTCTGTTCTCGAATGTTCTTCTCTCGGAACTCAGGCAGCTTCTTTAAAGTGGAGTTACAATCCTGGAACAACTAATGTTAGAATAGAGGTAATCATAATATATCAATATTTATATCATATAGAAGAGTAATATGATTTAAACTATCAAAAATACTTGTGCTTCAAAAATATATAAGGATATAGTCGGCAGCCTAGGCTTTTGCAAGGGTATACGGTACGAACTGCAAATTTTATTGGAGCGCGACCGATCAATGCCGTGCGAAAACGTGGATTATTCAATGATACAAAGTACAACACTAAATCTAACTTAGTGATCTGGAAAAATTAGTATATATTAGTGAATATAATCAATTTGGGCGTTTAAAGTGAGCACTCAGACCTTTAACTTGCATATCGTTTTTTCGCTGACTATAAGTACCAGCATAACTGAATGTTTCAAGTGAGCTAATTCACGTAGGTAAAAATTACAGTTAATGGAAGCAATGGAATAATTACCATACGATTGCATCAAAAAAAGTTTATAAATTTCTGAACTAATTTCCAGAATGCTCCAATAATCGCTGATAGTACGGTTACTGTAGTAAATGGCGTTGCTTAATAGACTACGTTATATTTCGTTTAAAGTTAAAGTTTGTTTTTTCGTTTTACTAAACACTAGATCACAGATTTTTGGAGCGAAGAAGCGTGACTTCATAGACAGCACACAGGGAGTGGCGCCAGCGAATCAGAACAAATTTGCAAAAATTCTTTCTTCGGGCAGATTCGAACCATCGACCTCTATTATGAGGCGAAGCTTCTAACCCCTGGGCCACCACGCCCCAACTTTATAGTATACCATTCGGAGCTTACCTCAATTTTATTAAGACTAATCTTTCCTATATTCAGGATGTTCTGGCAATTGATCTTACGGGGCACCTATATGGGCTGCTTTGCACCGAATGAAAATGAGTGTTATGGTAAACCAGAAGGAGGTACCTTTACATATGCGTGAGTCCATTTATAAAAACTTTTAAAATCATATATTTTGTCTTTCAACGGTCAACTTATGAAAACATTGTTCGGCAAACTGTAATATAGCTGTAACATTTAATTTGGTACTAGTAACGAACAGTTCCGTATGGGAAGAATAATTCCGTGTAAAAAGAATAGTTCCGTATGAAAATAATAACTCCAAAACACAAAAACAATTTTACTGTAATATAAACCTTACTTAGCCAGAAATTTAACACTCTCCAATTGATCGTCAGGAGGAAAGAATTTTGCGAGATTTGCTGAATTTATATTCTCTAAGCTTATAAGATTATCAGGATCAACGGGTTGTGCGCCCTTGGGAAGTATTGTCCGTGGAGCCGGCTTCATATCTTAACCAAAATTATTACTCATATAAAATATAAAACATGAAAGAGGAGCCTAACAGTAGTCGATACGCATTGTATTGACCAGAACGCGTGCATGCAAACTAAACTGCATTAGCGTCCCGCCAAAGTTCAGGAACACACAGCTATTTATATTTTACGTTGGGCCAAATTTTCTTGATTTTGTTTAAAAATTTGAGTTGGAAATGTATACGGAACTATTCTTTTCATACGGAACTATTCGTTACTAGTACCTTTAATGTTGACCATTCTAATTTTTAAAAAAAAGGTTGTATATTTATTTTACGAAACACCAGATCAAAGATATTTGGAGCGAAGAAGTGAGACGAGGGAACCATACGAAGTGACAGGGCTGCGAAGAGGTCGGCCGGAACGGCCCGTTTCTCAAATTTTCGGCCACGACCCGGCCGGCCCGTCAAATTCCCAGCTCTGGGAAATGGGACTTCATAGCACAGTACCTATAGATGTTATCAAAAAAGTTTTTCTACAGAATTGGGAAGTCAATTGTTGTTGACAAAAGTTTAATATATCACCTGTATTAATTATTGTTTTGTTTCAGTAAACTGAACGACTCTTATTTTCATTTCCAACTTATTGGTAAAGCTCCAGCTAACGGTAATGCCTTTGTAGCTGTAGGATTCTCCGGAGACAATATGATGGTATGTTTTCATTAGGTCTATTTTAATTATTTTTTATATAGATAGTCAACGCCAAGAGTAATAATGGAGTGCTTAGTGTCACTTGCGTACTTGTAGTATTTTTAACCTGCAGGCAAATTGCACGCGCGTAATTCCAAAGTACCATATTGCAAGGAGAGTAATCGCCATAACCTGGCGTGGTGCTCGCAAATTAAGCTCATACGAGTGTCGAATTCTTTATACTCCATCATTACTCTTGACGCTGACTATAAAATTCAATTTCAAAAAATAATTTTGAATTATATATTCCTTTTCAAATTGTTACTGTCAAATAAAGATCATATGATACTAGCAATCTTGCCCCATGTGGTCGGGTATGTATGACAACACAGTATGTAAAATTGTTTCGAATTATCTTGCTACAATAACAATAATCGTATAAAACCGTATATCTTTGCATAATCATTGGCCGCCGACTATAGCAAATGGAAGTTCTTCTTCCCATGTTTGCTCCTTTGAGTAGCCAGGAGTTCAATATCATGGGGTCGGCAAACTGGATTCCACCAAACGCTTTTTGTTTCCTGAACTGTTAATTGGACATTATACATTTGGACATGGACAATTGGACATTACGGGTTTAAATACTGCGAATTTCCGTCGTTTTTGAGCAAACAACTCCGGAAATTCCTATTTTTCCTTCCACTTTTTCTTTTCAAGCCCGGCCGGCATACCCTAACAGCTAGGTGGAAGCGGGACCCCAATTTGCGTGACCCCTAAAAACAATATCAGCTAGGCGGCACCCCAGGAAGATAGAACTACTCAAGCACTACAGAATGAAAAAAAAATTAATATATTTTATGAATGTGGGGGGGTCCCGACGGCCCTTCTAGCAGTCTGCCGTAACTCACATTGTTAAACTGAAAAAAAGCTATTTCTCACAAGGTAACCACCTGGAATCAAAAGACCGGACCATCGCGAAACAAATCACTACTTCAATCATAATTCATTCAAAAAAGTCAAAATATTATTGTTCTTGGGTAGCGGAATAGTTTTTTGTGATACTTGATGTCTTTTACTTGATTACTGGTTCTGGCGCCCCATGGCTAACACATGCTGCTAGATTATTTTACATTTGCCGTTGTTTGCATATGTACTGATTATTTTTTCCCAATTAAGCAATTTACATGGGTATGGGATCACATTTATTAAAAGTTTAATAAAAAAAACTGAAAATATACATGCATACAACAATTTTGTAAAGTTAGAAATTGTTGGTATAGCAAGGATTTTCAAAAAATTTCGGCCTCCCTGTCGGGAGGCTGCTTAATTTTTTTCTTTTTTCGGGACCCTACCCTGCGATTACCAGTGTCTGTTAGGGTATGCCGGCCGGTCATCGGGCCCGGCCCGGCCCGTTCGCGGGCCCGGCCAAACCGGCCTAGGTGAAAAGAAAAATACGGAATTCTTTTTTCTAAGTTGTAGCACAAGTAAAGACCTACATATTAATACAAAATTGTACAAAAAAGTTGATTTTCTGCAAAGTTATGGTATAAAAACTACATTTTTTCCAGGCCCGCAGGCCCGGCCCATGAGAGTAACTAATATATATTGATTCGTAAGGAAAAATAGGTTAGATGTGGTTTTGTACATTGCATCATTGACTAATTCGAGTTTTCTAATCCGCGCGCCAATGATCGGTCGCGCTCCAATAAAATTTGCCGTTCCTACCGTATATCTTTGCATAACCTTTGGTCGCCGACTATAGCTAATGAAAATTATTCTTCCCATATTGGCTCCTTTAGCCAGTAAGTAGCCAGTTGTTCAACATCATGGGGTCGACAAACCGGATTCCACCAAGTGCTTCTACTTTCCTAAACTAAAACAAAAATTGAAAACCATTTTATATTTATCTATTAGTATAAAGTACAAAATTGGACATTATATTACTCATTGAGTGTTCAAATTTTTCTAATTTCATTCGTTTTTGAGTAGACAATTCCGGAAATTGGTGTTTCGTTAGCTCTATCGAGCTATGGAAATGTTTCTTGCGATTGTAACAATCTATTTTATCAAAGGTCAACCAGTTAATGAACATTCTTCGCAATCATGTTTCGTAAATGTTCAAAATAACTTGCTTTAGAAGCTGAACCTTGTCTTTTTTTATTTTCTATTTACAATTCTACTAGTAAAACTCCAGTTCAAATTGTTCTTCCAAGACGTCCGTTCGAGCTTGATATCCAGTGAATCCCAGTATAACAATGGTATGATGTACTGCGATGGACTGGTGAAGGTTTCTGGAGATGCTAGTAAGCCAGATGTCAGTATAAACTTCATAATAATAGTTTAAAACTTAAAATTGGGTGGAAAAAAAGAATGATGAGCGGAAAAGATTTCATGAAATTTGGGCATGGGGCCATATTTCGGGCCGGGTAAGGAAATTTTGTCAACGGGTATACCCACCACTGTGAGATAACAAGTTATATCTTCAGACCTCAATAGAAGCATCCCTAACTGAGTGGCGAACTGTTAGTAGAAACGTAATATTAAGGATAAGGGCTACTCACGACTAAGTAAACTGAAGACTTTTAATTTTTACTAATGCATGCAATATTTGTTCTTATACTATGGTACAAACTAAAACAAGCGTTTCCAGTCCTTCATTATTTTACGCCATGATTATCAAAATCTATTAAGATATTCAACTACGACTCTTCTCTCAAGTACTATCTACTCTTGGCTGTTGGTACTGCTAATGAGCAAGGCCTTGTTAAACATTCAATTTCTTGTGTGTCATCGTTTCCAGTGGATCTATCCAGTAATATTGTAGTTCAGGTTTGTTTGTACCTTCAGTATTATCAGTCTTTGCTAAAGATTTTCTGGTAGTACTGAAGCAGGCGCCTCTGTCGATCGGCCCACAAAAAAGTGGTTGGGACTTACGCAGGCCCCGCCTACTGCTGCGCGCGCTACTGCTCAATATATCCATCTTTTTACCATAGTTTGGGTACGTAAGACTATATTTTATAAAGACTTAAGTCATTGAAGAGAAGTATGTCATATATTTAACTAGAAAACAGGCTTAGTCACCCACTTATTCGTGGGTAATCGACCGAGCCGCCTGCTTTAGTACTAACGATTTTCTTTATACCGTTATAGCACATTTTTTTTTTTTTTCTTTCTTAGGCTTCTCGCTGCAGAAACTGTCATCGCTGTCACTGCTATTACAGCGTCTAAAAAACATTGGTTAAATCGTCCGCAATTGTTGGTTGATAACATTTTTATATACCCTATGTATTTTGATTTTATTGTCTAATCTTTACTTTTTTGTTATCTGATCTTCTTTATCTTTCCTTTAAAAGCAATTCAGTTCCATTTCCTAAACAACTTGTTATGACCTATGTTCTTATGTGTTCTCTCTGTTCTCTTCATTATTCTATGTTTCACTTATTTTTATTGATACCATTTAGATTGAACTGAAATTGATTAAGGAAACTGATTCAATCTTTTTTTCGATATTGTTAAATTAATAACTTATCTTATTTCAAATGTTATTTTAATAATTTTAAATGTTATTCCTCAATAAATTCACACGAAAAACAACTGTCTGATTTAAGGAACCGGGTTCTAGCGGTCAAAAATAAAGCTTTACCAAAGTTGGTTATATTCCAAAAACTGATCTGTAAACCGAGAAGATAATGTTTAAAAAGTCTGCATTTTGTCGCTCGAGTGTCGTATTATTAAATAAAAACAAATTGCGTTTAATACGATAGAAGATATATCCGATACCCTCATTGTGTGTAGATAAACTGAATGATCTGTGGCAATGTTACTAATTGGCTCCTGAAATCAAAATATATTTCAAAAAGGAATCATTGACATAGTTTTTTCTTTTGGAAATTCACCAAAAACAGCTATATTTGGGGCTTTTTGAAGTTTGTAAGCGAATAAAAGATTACTAGGAAACGGCGTCGTCCTGGTCTTTGTCTTTTGCATATAAATCTTACCTTTAGTATGACTTGGGACTGGTAACAACCAGGCTAAGTTCGTTGGGAGATCTTAGTCCTAGTGGGGATTGATTGAAACTACAGATCTCGACAAAATTGATTTTAATAAAGATCATTTCGGGTCATTTTGAGTCACAAAATTGTCATATCGGGTCATAATGTTGACATGATTGTGAGACTTCATAGCCCAGAACCCAAGGAGTGGAGGCGGCTAATCAGAACAAATTCAAGAATTCATTCTTCGGGGGGATTCCAACCATCTACCTCTAGCTTATAAGGCAAAGCTTCTAACCACTGGGACACCACGCCCCTTTTCTAACCACTGTTCTCCAAATTTTTCGATTATTTCATAAAAGAACTTGATACGGATAAGTGGATTGGAACACGTAAGATCGACCGAGCCGCCTGCTTCTGAAGTACCAAAATTTTTTGTGCTTTTCCCGTTATGCTATAGATAAACTAGAAAATATTGCATATCTTCGGTTTTTATAAGTTTCCCATTTTTTGATTAATAATATTTAACTAAGAATGTTGTTTTTCTTATAGATATAGCAATAACTATATTATTGTTAGAATAGTTATTTTATATTCTGCTACTATTTAAAATTTGAACTCAACATATTCAAAAACATACAAATTTTATTTCACCCCATATTAACTAGGCGCCCTATTCTTATAGTTAGTCTATAGTTATAACATGGTTTTCAGTAACTTTTGGAATATCTGAAATACAGTAACCCCAGATAGCGATGCCAGCGATGCCCAAAATTCAAAATGCTCTAAAATTGCCGTTTTTCTTCAAATTTTTTGATATTTATATAGTTTTTCATAACTCTTCAATCTGAATATTTTAAAACAAAAATAGTGACAACAAATTTTTTAGTAGATTAGTAGACCATGTCTTTAACTAGGCGCCCTATTCTTATTCTAAATCTACTGGGCCACCGCATTTATTTCGAATAGAACTAATTTCCGCATTACACCATTACTATGATAGAACATATAACAGAATCTAATATAATAATGTTTATTAACTAAAACTATTTCACATAAGCTGTTCATCCGGAATCGCCTTCTCGACTTGGTTTAGATGGGTCAGATCAACTTCGGGCATCAGACTAGGAACCTATAAAGTAAGCAATTATTGACTAAACACAGAAGAATATGATAATAAAGAAGTTTGATTCTGCACCCGTTGCGGTAGTACTAAAGGAGACACCCAATTCAACAGCTGTTCTCTCGGTGCCTAAGCCTTTTTTTCCATAGAATATCTATATAATGATTTATCTCTATAAAAATAGGCTTAGGTACCCAGAGTGTACCTTTTATTCTATGCCTCCTTCAGAACTAATACCCCCTTTCTTATGTGCTTCGTTGGAGCAGCTAGAGTCAGGAACAAATTTAATAAATCCATCAGTTATTGGAAGTTTGCGTTTTCCAGAATTTGGGCCCATGTGCAAAACCCTTCGAAGATCCAGCTTAGCATTGGCCATCTAAAGTTCTGACCAAATACCCCCGAAAAACAGACTTACATCTTCCAATGTATCATCTCCGGGATCTCGTTTGACAAGAATATTCAAAACAGCCTTTCCTAAAACATAAAACTGTTGAGCTTCAGTAGCTACAAATAAAAGTGGCCAACTTTTTCGCAACGCCCACAGCATAAAACGGTGAAACTACACGTTTACCCTATAATAAACCAGTCGGAAAGCCGGCCTTAAACTTCAAATATTTCAATATTTATATTACAATATTGAAATTTCAAATATTCGCGGGCTGGGACGGGAAATTTTGATCACTACGCAAAGCACCTATCTATCGTTTAACTTGTTTATCACAATATCTCTAATTCTTAACTTACTTTTCGAGTTTTTCTTGCTGTTCTCACTGGCTTGTTGAGGAATCGGAGCCGCGGGATTTGCGGGTGGATAGTTTGTGATATCTGGATTTACTCTGAAGATAAATAATTAGTTGTATCTTATTAAACCTTTTTTCTTTCGCGATGTTAGTTTTTCAGAGCGGTGGGTTTTCGGTCGGGTCCGTGACTAGCCTTCCAATTCTGTGAAAAAAAACCGAAAATTAGGTCCGCCCTGGCTCTAGCACGTACATTATCATCAGTGATTATGACTACAGAATATTCTGTCCGCAAAAGGTCCCGTCGATTTTGTAAAAAGGTGCCCGAAGGTTTCGGCAGCCCTGGCCCACACTAAACAGTTACTGTCATTCGAAAAATCTGAAAACCTACGCTTGCTGATTTTTTGTATCCACTTTCTGTGACTGTTCTTTCTGAAAAAATAAATTTAATAATAATAAAATATGAAGCTATAGTGCATAACAAAAAGGAGACGGCAGTGCGCGGTGTTGTGTAAGGTTTTGAAAATCGCTCGTTCTGTGGCAAAATTGAACTTCCATTATATGCTTCGATGCGCAATTTTTTGTTTGTTGTCAGAAAAATATTATTGTACGAGTTTTATTTTATATCATATCCAGAAAAAGACAAATACGCAATTGCGAAAGCCTACGTATGCCACCGCGCTCTGCTGTCTTTGTTTGTTATAGACTATATAGTCTACGAACAAATCTCATGTAGTTTAAAGGTCTATTTATTATAATTTGTTGCTGTGCTTTAGCTTAGTGGTTAGAGCAGCGGTCTCTAAATACGGGAGGATCTGAGGCTGTGGGTTTGACTCGACGTAGCTGCAGAAGGTTTGGAAAATTTCCGCGCTCCTTCTAAATTCTACAGTACACCTCTGCAAACGATTCATCCGTCGACTATAGATAGAATTGTTATACCTACTTTATTGCGAGAGTTACGTAATGAGGAAGAATTTGAATATCTTAAAGTAACGTAGCAGTTACCCAACAAAAGACAAAACTTATAAAAGCCCCTGGAATCTTCGGCGAAGCGGACCCCCTACTAGCTAGCTCCGAAGGCCTACACACCAGCTTACTAACCATCGGCACCAATCCATGTCCCCATTATGACCCGATATGAGAATTTTGTGACTCAAAGTGACTCGAAATGATCCTCTTTGCATCAATTTCAATAGTAAATCAATCCCAGAATAGAAAATAAACTATTCAGAGCGACCTCATTTCCTAGTACTATCTTATTCGCTTCGAAAATTGAAACTAACAAACTAACAAATTGAACTATTAACAAAAAGTATACAAGTGATCTAGTGTTCGAACAATAAATATTCTATTCTATTCTATAGTAAACGAACCTTTTTATTCTTTTTTCGAAAACACATTATTGTTTTAAGGTAGAGAATACCGTCGTATAGTAGAAAAAGACTATGAAATGAGCGTTTCTAGAAAATATAGTTCGGATATGAACAAAGAAGATATTACGAAGTACATGGGAGTATGGTTAGATAGAAGTGGTTGGGAACCAGCAAACACAGCATCTACTGAGATTCTGAAGAAAACTTTTGAAATTTGTTATTTATTGTAGGATATCGAGTTGATTCCACCAGAAATACTAAAAATGCCACTTAGTCTTTAATATACCAAAATACGAAACATTTCCCTAAGTGGGTAATATTATCGTGCAGGATCCAAAACTCCAGTCTACAGCAGAAGTATAATCAGTTTTTATGTTTTCCGCACGTATATGACCTGAGCTATCCAGCTTTATCCGAACCATTATGTTTTGTTATTTTTCAATGAGTTCCTTGTGCTGAGAAATGACTAATTCAAAAAAAAATTTCACAAATATCCAAAATTTGCTTATTAATTCCTGAAACCCCAGGAGAAGCCTTGAAAACCGGCCTACACTGGCCACTGGTCTACACTGGCACCTGGGGTTAACAGCTCTGTCGTTGGGTTGGGGCAAGGCGAGCCGTGATTTGGACTCTGCGCGATGGTGGGTAAGATTATCATGCAGGATCCAAAACTTCGGTCTACATCAGAAGTAGAATCAGTTTTCAATGTTTTCGGCACTAATGATCATCATACTAGTCAACTGGTTAGGACCTGGGCTACCCTACTTTACAATCATATATCTGAACAAACTGTTAGAAAAAGTAGAGCCACTCTCGCCCATAATATATTGCAATAGTTCATGAAACTGATTTAACCTCTAATATACCTGGCATGTACCACTGAAGTGTTTATTTTCGGTATTTGTTTCACAGTGGATCTGATGTGGATGTGGTGTGGAGTGGAGTGGAAACATGCACATTCACCGGCTAAACTTAGAAAACAACCGGCAGTGTACTCGCCGAGAAGAAGCGAACTAGATGAAATCACAAGTTCAAAAATGAAAATGTGCAAGAGTTCTATGTATTAATAGGTATTAAGTCAAGATCGAAAAGTTGTAAAAAAGAATAAAAATATCGGATTGTATGAGCTCATTTGAACTTTCATAGCAATGAAATAATTGGTAAAGTTAAGAAAAGTTATAGATATAGGAGTGAGCCTGGCAAACTTGCGGTTTTTCAATATCCAACAATAGGTCTAAAATGGGGCCCATTTTCTTTAAACCTGATTACTATGATCTCTGAGTTGGCTTGCCATCACTGCTGGACAGCCTGAAATGGTCGGTTCATTTTAAAATTAACTGATCAGTTTTCCTGATTTTAATGAATTTATCTCATAAAACTACCACTTCCGAGCTGATTGTTTGTTATATGCAGTGTTGCTGTATAACTGGAGTGAAGTTGAAATTGTAAATGTTGCTACGTTTTTTAACAGTTCTTAATAGATGGTTTTAACCAGTCGGCCCAGAATATAACTTCACATACTGTAAATATAGCTATAGTACTCTATTCTGATGGGACGCCAAGCTGATCTAAACTTATAGAAAGAATAAGTATGATCCAAATAGTAAAAGTACATAACAAATATAGTGATTATAAGGTTTCGCCCTTAATTGCCGACCTTTTTAATTAGTTTATGATTATTCAGGTTAGGGCATTGCACTTATTTCATTCTCATTGGAAGTATTGTTCAAAAGTCGCTACTCATCTAGATGTGAACAAATACTTAACTTTTTTCATATTTATAAGATTCCTTTGTGAATAAAGAAACCTCGTTTTTAATATCAGCGAAGAAAGAATACTAATTTATCAGAAGAGACATTGACTATCAGATAATCGGTCTCGGAAACGCAATAAATTTTCTATTATATAGCTAGTTTATTTTTCAGCATGACTAATGAGCAGGCTACTCAGCGAGACGAACTGGCTTTAACGATGTGCCCGGCGAATTTGGTCTTAGTCTGAGAATAACAGTTGTTGTTCCAGTTCCGAAGTTCCTTCCTGCTAACTTCGGAACAGACAGTTGTTCCGAAGTTAGCAGCCTGTTCTAAACCAACCAAGAAGAGCACTTTTAATAGTAGATTAACTATGACAGTGAAATACAACGTTTGAATTAAGGCTGAATTGATTTGCATTCCTTACAACAAAACTTGATATTCGATACAGGCTTTGTAGAAATTAGGTACCATGTTTCTCGGAAAGATGAATCTAAAATTATAGAGTGGCAGCACACAATCCTTGATCTATTTTGTTATAAACGTTGTAAGAAATCTGTCGATCGGTACTGTGAGTTAATAATACTAGAAATACCAGTAACTCTTTCCTATACAAAAATACGAAACCTTTTTAAATCATATTTCGTTGTGCAATTATCTTATTGTTTACATACTTTTTAATAATAATATTCTCCTTTGGGGATTTGAAGTCAACGTTTGTACGATTTCACTTGAACTTTCATACCAATGAAACAATTGACAAAGTTAACAAAAGTTATTGGAGTGAGCCTGGCCACTTGTGGTTTTTCAATAACCCACATGGGTCTAAAATGGGCCCTTTTTCTATAAACATGATTACTATGATCTCTATGTCGGCTTGCCATCACAGGTGGACAGCCTGGAGTGGTCGGTTCATTTTTATAATTAGCGGCACCGTTTTCCTGCTTTTATTATATTAAACTCAGAAAACTACTTCCGAGCTTATTGTAACTTATATGAAATATTGCTGTATAACTTGAGTAAATTTGAAATTATAAATGTTGCAACCTTTTTTAACAATTCTTTGTAGATGGTTTTAACCAGTAAGTTCAGAATAATGTTACTGACAATAATAGTAGTTACTGATATGCTCAACAGACTTAACATTTCTTCATAGATTGTTGAATAGAGCTTGGCGTACTGTAGGTGTAGCTATAATACCCTATTCTGATAGTTAGTAATTACGGTTAAGCAGTCGAGATTTCAAAGCATCCTATTCTAGCGAGTTGTTCAATAAACAAGTTCGTATATAAATTAACCTTCTACATGAAATTGGCTACAAGTGGGCCAACTTTGGCCTAGTCTGAGAATGACAGTTTTTTCGAATCGGCAGCCTAATCTAAACCAACCAAGAAGAGAACTATTGATTAACGATGACATAGAAATATCATTCAATTCACAACGTTTTAATTTCGGCTGAATTTATTTGCATTCCTTACAATAAAACTTGATAATCGATACAGGCTTTGTAGAAAGAAGGTACCAAATTTCTCGGAAAGATGAATCTGAAACTATAGAGTGGGAGCACACAATCCTTGATAGAAACGTTGTAAGAAATCGGTCGACGCGTTGAGTTCTACTACTATAAATACCAGTAACTCTTTTGTATACAAAAATACGAAACATTTCCCTTTCCTGGTTCATAAAACCATCTTCGTTTGTTATTTGAAGCCTTTTGAAATCATATTTCGTTGTGCAATTATCTTACTATTTACATACTGTTAACAATAATCTGATCAGAAATTCCGGAATAAATGGCCAAAATCCTGAGTTCTAAGTCCTTTCAATACGGTCCCAATTCCTCTCGCTGAGTATGCCATTCTCAAATGAACTGCTTTCTCTGGACCCACTATCCTGGAGATCAAGGTATTCAGGGGACTACGGGGGACCAAGGTATCTGGGGGACCGAAAAAACCACAAATTTCAAAAAAGTGCTGTAAACAAAGTAATTTATGCGGAAAACTGTCCTATTTTGTTTAGTCTTAGGCATCCATGTCCCCCGGATACCTCGGTCCCCAAGATCATGGGCCCTTTCTCTGCAGTAAGTATCCCCCTTAAAACCTCTGCCGTTTGTTTGACTCGACTTTTTTGAGTTTTGTTATTGCTGAATTCCTTGTTTGGTTCACCTTAAAAGAATGTTGAATAACCTCCTAATTAGAGTAGTTCATGCAAAGTGCGACATATCGAGGTGTAAACGTAGGGAATAGGACAGCAATATATGTATTTTATAGTCATTACTAAAGTTTCATAAAGATAAATTAAAATGATGGATGCAAAACCTAGATGATTGCGTTAAGAAATCATGATCACTGAGAAAACTTTATTGCATCATTGCATTACTGTTAGCAACAAATAATAAATTTCCCAAAAGCCGAAACGTTTACAGTTGAACGTTTGTATCATGCTTCCAACGATTTCAAACTAGATGTTCAGCGCAGATATCTTTTTCAGAGCCACAATTTGAGCCTAATCCAGCTACCTACGCCGACTGTTTCAGCCCCGGTGGTTCAGGGTAGAATGGCTCGCCGACAAGTTTCGCTCCTAAGTTTCCCCAAACATAATATAAACGAGAGATGGAGATAATAGATTTATGTAAGGTTAGAAGAACAAACTACAAAAATATAAACACGGTTAGTCTAAACAATACAACTTCCGAACAAAGATAATCAGAGCTCGCCTGCCACAAATTGGGTGCGCATTTCTAGTCCTATATGGCGTTCAAATCCCAAATTGCCTGCGATACGGTAGGTTCGTGGAGGGACCCAGCCAGGCGCAGAAGATGCTGTAAACTGTTCGAAATACGTGAGTAAAAGATGCAACTTTGCAGCACACTAGAAATGTGAAGGCAAGTTTTTATGATTTTAAAAACTTTATAATCTACTTAAGTAAAGATGTTGTTGCTATTTGTTTAGGCCCACAATTAATAATAAAAATGAATATACACTTAAATAGATGCTTCTAACCTTTGTTTTGAAGGCCTGAAATTGGGATGAATCTCCAGAGTAACTGCTGCACATTAAATCATGATATTTAGAATATGAGGATGGTTAATAGATAATTCATTTACATTTAATAAAAATAGACAATGTCATCTCTTTTCTACATAGTTTATAGATTTCTAGATGTTTTATTACAGCGATTCCGTAGTTTTTAGCTGCAATTCCTCTAACAAGTTGTAAGGAATATTGAGAAGTTTCAGATATAGTTCTCAAAAGTTGTTTAGTTTTATGGAAGCCCTAAAACACTTCTCTTTGAAATGTAGCCTTAAATCCGCAGATCCTAAATCCTACATTTGTTTTAATCCTTATTAGTATAAAACAAAATCCTAATAGGTATTGTCATATTTATATGCTTTTGGCTGTTCATTAATATTATGTATTTTAAAATGTTATTCCCCCGCAAATTGACACCTTTGCGTTATAACGGTTTAACATCTCTTTGAAACATTCACTTCTAAAACAAGTGTAATCATGGCAGCCACTTTTTCTGTTTAAAGCAAAGGGAAGCACGGGGTTAAAGCTCTAATTTTAGAATTAAAGTTTATTTTTTCCTGGAAAGCTTTAGCCACCAATACCCCAAATAACAAATAACAAATAAAGCTTGCGAAAACTTAACTTTATCGTAACCTTTCTAAATTCCCGTTCCTCTCTAAAAGATAAAATTTGTCCATTTAAAGTAGAAATTTGGATAAGTAGCTTACCGCATAAGTTCTGTCTTTGATCGGCTTCGAATAGCGGTAAGCTCAAATCTGGCCCATCAACAGTGTGGCTGTTTCTCTAACTTTATATGAAACTGTACACAAATACAATTCTAATACCATATCTTTTGCATGGCTCACCGCGCCCTAAGTCAAAGGACAGAGCAAATTCAGATTGCCAAATCTTGATGCACGAAACCTGGCTTATTTTGTTTTATTCAAATATATCAATCGAAAGAGCTTGTCGAAATCTATGCGAATGAGTTATTCGAACAATGTCATTCATTCGTTCTCATAAACTATGAGTTTTAATATTTAAAAAAGGACAGAGTCCTTTATTTCGTTTGACCGTCTTGGTGCGCCGTGTCCGTCAAAAGCGGAACTATTCTGAAGAAGCTAACAAGAATTCTCAGTTCAAAGGAGGTTCTATAATCTGGGGGTGCATACTTGTTCTAAAGTATATAATCAGTTCATCTAAAAGGTCCTTGAAGTAAACAAACATTTCGACAACCCACGTTCCGTGTTCAGTTTTAGTCATACAGCGGCTAGGAATGA
>JAQGAV010001976.1:0-17826 GCA_034691345.1 Phasmarhabditis papillosa
GGGGCTGATTGGCTCAGTGGATTTCTAGCTTTTCTTCATAACCTCGAGGTCGATGGTTCAAATCCGCCCCAAAGAAAAAATTATGCAAATTTCTGATCCGCCGCCTTCGCTCCCCAGGTTCTGAACAATGGAGTACTGGCTCCCTATGGTCCCTTCCTCTCACTTCATCTTCCAAATATCTGTGATCTCGTGTTTCGTAAAATGAATAAGCAATCTTTTAATCTATCTTTAGACACGGTATGTCTACTTTTAATAAACACTCTTTTTATATTATTTAAATGTTGTTTAACATTCTCACCTTTATTATGTTGGGATTGACTCTACTATGCTGAAAACGGATGCACGTCTTTGCTTCAAGAAACAGAAGACCGGCAAAAATGGCATTCACTTTCATCGGATCTGAATGAATGAAAAAAAAATGTAAATTCACAAGGACGATGAAATCTACTTTGTGTAATGCTTGTATCAAAATAGTAGTAGACTATTCCGTTTGGCCACATGGGGGCATCTATTAAGGCAGCACCAGCTCGCTTAACACGAACTCCGGAAACATTTGAATCTCCAGCGACTGATTTGGTCAATTCATTCAGCTGTTCTCTGAAAATAGTAGCGTAATGTGTAGTAGAGACAAATAAAGGAGTTCCAATCAGAAATTCAAGCTTGAGCTCGGTCCGAAGCCCGAAATCCAGTTTTCGCCCGAGGCCCGGGCTTGAGAGAAACAGGTAGGGACCGGCACCCGCTAAGTTGTTTCACGAAATACGTCATACATTTAACTGCATTTGAAAGATGATGCTTGATGTAAAAATTACCCGAAAACAGATTAGGAAAAAGTAAATTTTCGAGAGAGTTACGATCAAAATACTATCGGATCTCTTTCGACAAAAATATAGGTAAAATTTAGCTATCGAAAATTGGCGGGGCTCACGATCTACATAGAAGGCAGCGCTGGTAAAGCTGCATGCGACGGGCTCGGAAACAAAACTAACTTCGCGGAAAATAACCCAAATGATTTCAAACTTGGAATCCCATTTTGAAATAATGATAGAAAGAAACTTTTATAAAAATTACAGTCTTTTTCCATAGTTTTGAGCATATTAAGGGATTCGGCGCGCGCTCATATTTTTGAAATTGCATTGCGGAAAATGACAATTTAAGTTTTAGGCCCAATTTTTATAGAATACAGATAAATGATATAGAAAGACTATATTAAAAATTGGAGATGCATGATTCCCAGGTTTTGAGGAAAAGCTGTTTGAATTTTTGGAATTGGCATAACTACACTTCAGTTTAGAAAATATGTTATTTGTTCTGAGCTTAGCTCATAATGCTCTATTTTTCTCTAATATCTCTGATCTCTCTAAAAACAGTATAAGTGTAATGTTATTAGTTTGCATGCCCACAGTGAGACTTTTCTCACTTTAGTATCATCTAACTTAACCAGCAAAAGCGACCGTGTTTATCTTCAATTATTGTATTCTGTTTTTAACTTGCTATATTCACTATATGAACTAATCTTTTTAGCACATGACTGTTCTAATTGATTAGCCTGGGCAAAAACTAAACTACAGCCCCAAACATTATTTAAAGCAGATAGCAAGAAACGTGACATCTTTAGCTATCGAAATATATAATAATTATTGCAATAATCTTACTCGGCTCCTGAGCTACGAGCATTTCAAAATTGCACCATTTTTCGGGGGTTACTGTATTTTTGCGTGCCAACATTAGCCTTTCAGTGCGCGCCGAGAACTGGGGCGTGGCTGCCGGTCTCTATACATAGACCACTATTAATGAATAAAACTTTTATTAAAATAAAACTGTACATGTAAATATAAATAATAGTATGTAACTACTTTGTTACCAGTGTATGTAAAGGAGTTCCTTGTTCGACTTGGCATTCACAAGCAGCGTTTGACTCTATTGTAGCTTGCTCCCATCTGAAGAAAATTCAGTTACAGGGGTTTTATTTTATTTAGGGTTTTATAACAGTAATTGAGTATAAACGGGCTTTATAGATTACGGCTAAATCGCTTGTTTTTGGCAGATTGGTCATATTCGCAGCACTTTCAGTATATGCAATTCGTCTGTAGACTATAGCTAACCCTTTGCAAATACAGGACAGGACTGAAGTAATATCCGAGGTTTATTAGATAGTTTAGTGAGTTAATGACAAACTGACCTTAGCCCTTTCCAATTCTGCTCAACAACACTGAGATATTCTCTAGTGGTTATATTTTAATTAAACTTAAAATAAAACTGTCAGCTTGAACTTACTGTGGATTTTCCTTTGTCCCATGGTTCTTTAACACGTTTAATACTCGTAAAACAGAACGACATTTACCAAAACCTAAATAGAAAGAATATATATTTAAAGATAAAAAGGTGCTACACTTTTCTATTATAATTTTATACCGCTTAAGGGTCTGATTTTGAAGTGAAATATTGTTCATCTATATATATAAAAAGGAGTGCAAATTCAACGGACCGGTCCTTCCTGATATGATCGAATGTTCAGCTTCGTATTCCTTCCGGGACTTATGAGTTCATTTACCTGCTAAACAGGCATTATCCTTTGTATCACAAGATACTTCGTTAACATAATTGGGAAAGTAATCCTCCGGCAAACGGCGCCATTGCCAACAAAGATTACACAGACCGCACCAGTTATCATCCTGAAATTAGCAAATATTATAGACAATGTTGCAAGATATCTTGTATATTTATAGTCTGTGACAAGAAAAAGGCTGCAAGGTGCGGTGTTATATGGGCTTTCAGAAATTGCTTAGTTTTCGTCGAAAGCAGATGTTCTTGGTATGATTAGAAGTGCAATTTCTTGCTCGTTACTAGAAAAATATCACGGTGTCTTTTTGCGATGGTTTGATTACATAAAACCCAAATACGTAATTGCGAAAACCCTCGTTGAACACCGCACCTTGCAGCCTTTTTCTTGTTACAGACTATAACAACACTTGGTTTCGTGCGCCTAAAAACTGAATGTTATAAAGGAGCCGTCTCTGCCCAGAAGATATAGTCCATCTCAGGAACTAGGTTTACAGCGCGGTATCACGAGCGGGGCACTGTTAAAAAAAATGAATGCGCTGCTGGAGAAAACCAACCACGTCGACCGATTTTACATTTATTATTTATAACACTGCGCCCCGCTTGTGATACCGCGCTGGAAACCTAGGTCTTGAGATGGACTATAAGTCAGTAAGTCCAAACACGCCGGGACTTTGATAAGTCGGCCGGATTCCGGGAAATTTGGAAAACGGGCAGGCGCTTTTGCAGACCTGATTGCCACCCTTGGTATAAGTGGCCTTTCACCTACCGAAGATAAGACGGTTCCTTTTTGATAGTCACAACCAATTTGATTAGTAATACCCAACACTAAAATATAAATATAAATAAAAGTTTTTTGAGGTTTGAGGACTATCCTAGTTTTTCTTGGTTTCTTCTTAAGTTATGTAACCACAGACTATTCCTATATAAACATTTGGTATACCTTAATTACGTTGAGTTTCCACAAAATTTATTTCATATTCAAAGCAAATACCACATCGAGAACTAAGGACCATGTTTAAATTGAGCTTCATGCAAACATTTGGGCCCTTTCCTACAGACTTAAGATTTTAGCGTCCTTACATTGATCCTGCGTACTGTCCCTTCTCCGACGTAGTTTCTTCTTGTCATTTCCATTGAGAAGAACCATTAACTAATATAGAAACATTTATTTACATAAGAAAATGGGAACTTTAAGGCCGAAGCCGGCCCGGCCCCAGGGTAATCTCTTAATTGGAGACCAGCTCCATGCAATATAAGCACCAGCAAAATATTTTGGGGTTTACGTTGTTCCCTGAGACAGTAACCTCTGAAATAATGCTACATGTGGTACTCTTGCTATAGTCTGTATTAAGAGCTAGATAGCGCGGTATCCTAGAGATCAGCGGTGTTATAAAAACATAAATGTACTTTTGAAGAAATGGCCAATCTTCCATCTGTTCTACCCATTATACCGCCCTGGAATTCTAGTACTTGATTTAGACTATAAAGTAGAAACCCATTGAAACCTTATTTTGTCTCCAGCCCCTTCGGAACCTTAAAAAGGTTCGCAAAAACCCCTAACCTGATTAATTTTCTTTTTGTTTTCCTTATTCTGTTTATCTATTGGTCTTGCTTCTGATGTTGTTATGTTACCGTAACCCATTCCTCCTTGAGCAACTACGGTAGAAGTCTGACATCCAGTAGCGCTTAGACCTAAATATATTAGCAACTTTAAAATAATAGTAAGAATAGGAATATTTTGCATATTTTTAAAATCTATTCTATAGACCAATCAGGCAAGCTTGGCCAAAAATAAGACCAGTTTCTGGCCTTCCTATAGATTCCCTCCGTTGAAACTGCAGGCTTCCGTAGCGCAGTAGGCAGCGCGTCAGTCTCATAATCTGAAGGTCGTGAGTTCGAGCCTCACCGGGAGCAATTGTTTTGTAGATATTTGTTTTTTTCATTTTGGAGGAAATTTGAAAACTATAATGGTAACTAGTATCAATTAGCCAACAAAACCATTAGGTCGTATGATACGATGATTTCGATCAGAGACTTAATAATAATATTTATATAAACAAGGGGAAGGCAATAAAACAGAGGTTAACTTATCGAAAATAAAACTTGCTTCTAAAAAAGGAATTACAAACAAAAGTGATGAAAAATGGAAAAAAATATAGGAATTAGGGACTGATTTTAAATAAAATGTTTAAAAGTAACGAAAATATTAACAGAATAACATCAAGTGGAAACGGAGTGCAAAATATACTAAGGAAAAATGTTTTAAAGCCTATGTTCAAAATTGGTGATGAGGGAACACGGGCAATATGTTATCAGCATTTATGATTTTGAAAAATAAGAAAATGAAGAGTTATTTGAGGAATTATGAGTTGCAGAAAGTGAAAGTTCAAATAGGTTTATATTAACTTTCATCGCGCCATAGAGAAAATGATTATAAGCTGAGCAACGCAAATTATTATGTATTTACAACTAGCATTGTTAAAAATAAAATGTAAACTATCTAACACCCCAACCTGGATCCATATTACGATCTATTAAATATTCAAAATAGTTTGTCTCGGCTAATGCTATAGTCTCATACTGACCTGTTTGCTGTTTAAGTTCATTTGCGGCTTCGTACATATCATTCTGAGGAACTTCCGGAACAGAATTGTCGATAAAACCTAAACAAAAATAAAGGCTGAAGTGAATAATTAAAGTTTTTCAACACTGCTAAACTGTTGCAATTGTCAGTTTTAAGTACTATTTACTACGGATATGTTAATCATTAATATAATGAAGACAAAAATACATAAAACTTTTTTTATGAAAAGCACACTGGTAATCTAGTTGAGGTAGCTATTGGTTGGAGCAGCGGTCTCTAAGTCTGTGTTGATCTGGGCGCTGTGGGTGCCACTCCACGTAGATACTGAAGGCTTTTGAAACAAGCAGCTCACTTATCCCATGTTTAGTGCATCCCCAGGCTGAATATTAGAAAGGAGCCGTCTTTGCTTTGAAGATTAAGGAATGAATAGCCAAAAACCTGGGCCGAAGAAATCTACTGTTATTGTGAATCGAGTGATTCAGGTAAATTACTTTCTTCAAACAACTGCGGTAAATAAATCAATAGTTTCCTAGCCCCTAGTTAATTTTCATAAATATTCCGAGCCCCCGTAATCATCTTTTTTATAATTCTCAGCAAAATTCTTTATATTACCTTCCATAATTGTTAGTTTACATGTTACACAGTCCGTGGATGTACAAGAGCCGACCGGATCTAGTTTAGGAGGCAAATCAGCGGCAATAGATGATTGAACCTAAACACTTAAAATATTATACAATTTTTATAGTCTTCCCCGAGAATGAAGAACTCGCGGTTCCTGCATTCTGTTATCCATTTTCTTCATCGCACCTGGCTGCTATGTTCGCGCGCGGTCCTGACAACTGCACAGTTAGCTGTAAAGTATTCGCAGAGTGCTCGCGTTTTACTGGCAAATAAGTCTCATACAAGAATAGATTTCATAACACGGCTCACTTTACTCTTGAAACCTACTATATCTTTCAGAATGTTCATTTTCTAATATTACGGATTTATACTGAATAGAAATAAGTAGTGGCCAGACGGGTCCGCCCAAATACCAGAACAGCAAAAACATTTGAATTTCTTGTATGAAAGTATTTCGTTCAAGTCACTGTGAAAACGACGTGGCGGAATTTGGGTCTATGGAAAAGGTCTCTGTTCATAAAAACACAATAGGTGTACCTTCTAGCGATGGGTGGAAGACCATTTTGAAAAAGGCGGAAAATAAAATAAAATGAATTTTTGCGGAACACAAAAACCGGAGGAATGCGGAACCCCGAATTCCGCCCATCTTTGGTACCTACACTATGTATCTACAGAGACTCCCAGAAAACGAAAGCAGACCTTTAAAAATAAAATGGATCAGTTCTCTTTTTAGGAGTTCTAGTTTCTGGAAGTCCCAATCTACAAATACCAATTCCTATACACACCTGCATTCTATTATTTGGCACGGCTGCTGCCGCTCCATATGGAGTAAATTCTGTCTGACCGGGCTGTTCTTTATCAAAAAGAGGTTTTCCGGATGTTGGATTATTGAAGTTAAACATAGCTTCGTCTATAGAAGTAGCTAATATTGCAGAATCATATTGCATACAATCAGAAGAACCAGAAGACTTAAGACACGGACATTGCTGTAATAGAATTCCTTTGTAGGTAATATACAAAAAGTAAGAACTTCTTGTTTATAGCGCACAATCCAGCGGATTAGCGGTATTATATCAAATCAATTGAAAATCAACTGAGCAGGAGACTGTGGTAGAAACTTACTTCAAGCAAGAGACTATAGTTATTTCCAAATTGCACCAGTTTTTATAATCGTGCGATTTTTGAAAAATCTAGGTTTATTTTAAGTTTTTTTTCGCTACGTTACTTTGACAGTAAAGCATACAAAACACTTTAGAGTATATATAAACGGATATTTGACGGACAAACGGAAAACCAGTGCATTTGTAGGCTATGAATCATCAATAGTGGCACTTTGGAACTTTCGAAAATCCAAACTAATGATACAAAATACAACTTTAAAGGGGGCTCGGTAGGAAAGGGGGCCTTTCAATAGGCCAAACAGACCCGACCGGTGTTTTACTTGAGAGATCATGTAAGTAGCTAGAGTGTTGAATGAGAGACCGATACTGAATTACCACCAACTATTATTATAGTTCATTTACAGTTAAGCATAAATATGCGGAATGAATAACTTAGATACTTATTGATTCGGTATCAAGAGCTACGGTTTCAGGGCACTATCCTGGTGAGCAGCTGGTATATTTTCATTTTTGTTTAACACCGTCTCTCTCCAGACTACTGCGCAAGAAAATATAGATTTTAATACATATTATTCATTAAAAAAACTAACCTGCAGATTCTGTTCACATCGCGGACAACTATTAGCGGCTTGGGTTACGGTAATAAAAACAAAAAACAATACAATAATATACATACTAAAAGAAAATAATGGATTTAAAGTTAACTATATTCAAAAATTAAAGTTCAATAATAAAAGTATGAAGATCAGTGTTTTCAGTGTTGGTCCTGCGGGACTGCTGTGTTAAAAAGGTGAAGTGCCGAATGAGGGGTATATTTTTAAAAACTTATTTTATTAAAATTGCTATGAGAACATCTGTGAATATCAATCACTGCTTGCCCAAATGAGGAGTAACCAGAAAAGACAATTGGCTAAAACGGAAATATATTAAAGGCAATTGTAAATGTTAAGTTTAACATAGTTTAGCTCTTGACGGTTATTCTTTCTAAATAGAAAACCCAGTGAGTACCGCGATAAAAATTAGATGTGGACTCCCAAAATTGTAAATTGAAGCCCCAGAGGTAGGAATTTCACGGGACCAGCCCGGCCGGCCCTGGCCGAAGTTTCGACAATTCGGCCCGATCCGAAAAATTTTGACCGCACCTGCTAAGATCGACTTTTTTCAAAAAATACCCATGTAACTTTAATAAAACTTTACTAACTATCATAATGTGCTAATGTCTAAATTCATAAATCAACTGAAAACATCAAAATTAAGTTCTCTAAAAACAAAATTTCGAAAGATTCCCAGTAATAAATTGCTTCTCCGCGAGAGGGGCCGAAATGGTTTCTGGAACGAAATTGAAGGACTGTCGATGTCTGCGTCTCCACTGTCTTTGTACTTCTCTTACCGTTAACTGGCAGGTAAACAGTCGCGCCCCAATGCCAACACTCAACTTAAACAAATTGGCAATGGAGCAGACTTTTAAAACTAGGCAGATTATGTAGTCTTTTAACAGAATATAATCGCGGAGTTGTCTTTCAAATGAATGCGGGAATACCGCACCCATTTTCGGCTTTTTCGTTTCGCAGTTTTGGAAATTTTGGAGCTTTCGGCTATCCGATTTTGCTCTGACTCGGCGTTAGAGCGATGCACGGCATTATATGTAGTATCTATAGAGTACTTACAAATAAATAGAAGACATAATTGTTTACAAAATTCCATTTAGCACTCTATAAGTTAAAGACTATAACAGCTTAAGTAGTTTCCTACCGACCACCCCATCTAAAATCAGTGAATATAATTTCATTTTCCTCCAATTAAGGCTAAAAACAAATTATGTTCTCAGTTAGGCGAATAAAAATGCCTGCGTAGCTATTAAATTAGTCTTTAAATGCTTTAGAATACGGAATTTGTGCTTTTAGCGACAACTAGGAGCATGAAAAGGTCTAATGTATATTAGAAGAAAAAGCAAAGAGTCAGTTAAAATCAAGAAGATAGAGTTATGAATAATGCAAATAATATATTTTATAAGATTTGCAGGTTGAGAGAAAATAAATAAGTAAAATAATAGAATATTGGAGTTGGGCGGCCGGGTGCGTAACTTTAAAAAAGGACTTTCACTTTGAAAATACGGAACAACTCCGTAGAACAAACATTTCATTATTTTTTCCACGAACATTAATATTATTATCAAAATATGACAAAGCTTAAGTATATTCTGGTAACCCTATGTACTACTGAAAGCCTTTTTTCAAATGTACATTCATTTTAATCTAAGTATGTTTCCTCCTAGCAAACCGCATCTCTTCATACTAATAATATAATTTAATAATTGTATTCTTACTAGATTAACTGGACACCATGGCTCTCAAAAAGACACATCCGCTCTATTATGTTTAGTAAACTTTTAAACCTTTTAAAATTTTTGTCAAGTGCAAAAGCTCAGTTTCACCTCAGTATGAAGAGGGGAAGCGGTGTTAAATAATGAATGTACGTCTACGAAGTAACTGATTTTCTATATATAAAACCGCTACTCCTAAAATTACTGCGCGGAAACCGATATAAAGGGGCTTTTAAGAGAACAAGGACTTTTCCTAAAAAAACACCGTCAAAAATATGCCGCTCTAAGATTTCTGCATATGGAGTAGTCCCGCAACAGGATAACTCGACACTAAAAGCCAAACCCCAATTTACAAGTTCCTTTTACAACTTGTATAATCTGATTCAAAAAATAAACAACATCGACTGGTCTTACTCGTTGGGCAGTGTTGCACAAGCTATCTTTAAAAATAAAACTTTGGTTATTTATAACCTATTTAAAAGCAAACCTTTCTAGTAACCTTTCTAGTAACTAGATAGATAAATGGGTGCTATGCAGGTGCTTGGCACTTTACTTATTTGAAAGAAGACTGAATTTCATTAAAATTACCATCTTTTCAACTTAAAATGAATAATTTCATGTTGAATTTGTAATAATAAGGCGTTGATTGTATGTAAATATTAATTTATATGCTTCGTTTTTTGTTCCGTTTATTATTTTTTTTGAATAGCGCGGTAATTACTGCGCTTTTAATACACCTAAAGAGCTTACTGTTTGTACTTTATTGGTATAAAACGCGTTATTTTATTAATTAACAATAATATAAATGTTTTTTCTATGTTGGAGAACTTCCGAGTTACATGCTTAGATTAACGGATGAAAGTGTGTTAGAGCTTATTTAGGCCTTGTTAGACCTTTAACAAATGTTAAATATTCATTCTGTTCAAACAGGAAAGGCAATTCACCAGTTCCGTTAATGCTCAGAATTTCTAATTGTCCCGTACTTTCATGTTTTTTTATATTCCACGGCCATATCAGAAAAAAATTATGAGGAAATAAATTTATTCAAATTACCCGTTGACATAGACCAAAATAAAGAAAATGTACGGAAAATAATTGTAAGATTGTGGTTGAACAGACGATTATAGACTAATTATAAAGTAAAGAGGCCGTGTTAAAAATATAAAAGATCATTTGTACTACTTTTTCCTTTTAAATTTGCTAAATACGCAACTTTTTCATAAAAATGCAGATGACACGGCCCCTTTACTCTTGAAAACTACAATATAACTGGGGGCTTTGCTTGATAAATTCGGTACAACTTCAAGGTGACTAATATAGTTTACTCCTAAAGGAGAACGGTATGATAGTTCCTGCTGTGGTTTTGAAAAATGAACTATTTTTGAAAATCCGTTAATTTTATT
This sequence comes from Phasmarhabditis papillosa, assembly GCA_034691345.1. Taxonomy (NCBI): domain Eukaryota; kingdom Metazoa; phylum Nematoda; class Chromadorea; order Rhabditida; family Rhabditidae; genus Pellioditis; species Pellioditis papillosa. The sequence continues at coordinate 10,615 of JAQGAV010001976.1, forward strand.
TAAAACTACAGATACTATCATACATCGCTTACCTGAATACTGTATCAACAGCTATATTACAAGGGCGGTGTCCTGGAGAGAGGCGGTGTTCAATAAAAATTGATGTAAACTCGGTGGATTTTAAGATTGTGTGTCTTTTTTACTCTGATTTATATTCATTTTTATATAACATCGACTCAGTTCAGTATACTGGTAACATAGCTATAGCAACAGACTATAATAAATGTTACATGAAAGCAGACCTTTTTTCAAAGAAACTTCAACAATAAACATAATAAGAGTAATAATAGTATGTCAATTGACTTATATTTTTAGTTTTTTGAACATTTTCAAAGCAATTTCAACTAAATTCATTTTGCCACTCCATTATTACTCTTTGCTACAATAATAGTCTGCAACAAGAGCTAAGTTTACTGTATGATCCCGGAGAGAGGCGGTGTTGCATTAAAATAAATGTACTTTGGGAATAGACCCCGAGATTTTTAATTGATTTTTGTTTAACACCGCCTTTTTTAGGAAACTGCGTAGGTAACGGTAGCTCTTGTTAGAGACTATATCTTACATCAATGACTATCTTTCTATATAAGCACTTCTTTTGGGGCTTGTGGTACTCTTTTAAAAGGTTTTTGTTCTTTGCTTAAATATCTATTAACATAATGTTTTAGTGTTCTACGGAAATGAGAACCAAATGCATAATAAATTATAAAATTACAAGAAGAATTAACAACTACCATAAGATTACTTAGATCAATTAGATATGAGTTCACAATCATAAACAGCAGCTCCAGAAAGTTAACTGTCAATGGCTGAAAATAAAGAATTAAGGATAAACTGGAATAAATTAAGGATACATATTTACTCAGGGGTTGGAAATAACAGGCCGTCATGGGCCAGAGACAAAGATCTAAAAAGTCGGCCCGGAAAGCGACCGGCCGGGTCCGGCTTTTTCACCCCTTATATCACTGTATTCCCTTATTTTATTTTATTTTGCTTTCACAACTCTATTATACTGAATGTCACATCCATCTTAAAATGCATATTTTATTGTTACTTTAATTGAATGTACAGTTTCTGCATTTACAGAAAACCCAAAGTAAACTGCAAAACTCAGAAAGTGACTAATTGTAGAGTTAATTGTTAGTCTTTTCGTTCTATTTACCGTAACTCAGCTAAGAATCGAAATGAGATCAACCACCCGTCGTTTACACAAAGACTTTTCACACCTTTAGACAAACATTTATGTGAGTTAACAAAAGTGGAGAAAACGTTCACTTTTATATAAAATGAGAAAGAACGAAGTCTAAGTGGAGATCGGGCAGGGCCCTTTTCTAATTCTAAAGAATATTTAAGGGTCAGATTCTTGTTATTTTAGTTTGTGATATGGTCTTTATTTATAGTCTGTAGCATCATGAACAAGTGTGGAATAAAAATAAATGCACCGATTTTCCATTTTTTAAATACGACTGCTGCTCTCCAAGATACTACGATACAAAACTATCTTTTGTAACAGACCAGACTGACTATGAAAGTTCAAAATGTTCTTAAATCAATAACTGTTTAACTATAGAAATGCTTTTTCAATTGGTTAAAATTATCCAGAATCATTCAGTTATCAATATTTCGCTTAGAACTTTTAACTCTACGACAAATGCTTAAAATTCTGGGTAATATTTAACTAAAAGACTATCCATGCATAGAAAACTAGGTGATTTACTATATGATTAACTATATAGCAGGGATCAGGCTGGAAAAAACCGGCCGGCGGTAGTCCATTTCACACTTTTTACCGGATATTGTTCAACAAAAATAGTTTTTAGTGCTATTTTCCAACATTAACCATAAAGAGTGCACAAATCTTTGCCTATTGATGTTTTTGGATACTATTTATCACAATATTTACCTAAATCAGTCGACTTTTTTCATAAATATGGCTTTGTTCAAGCCGTCTTTTTGAACTTTCGTCCCTCTGCTCAAATTTTCGGCCCCGGCCCGGGCGGGCCCGCGAAATTCCATGCACTGGCAGGGATGCGCAGAATGCCGCATTCCGCATTTTGTGTTCCTCATTTTTGAAAACGGCAGTCCGCACATCCTTGCTATATAGAACATACTATATCTGAGAGTGACCGACCTCGTTCCGACAAAGGAAAACGAAAATTTTTAAACCCCTCCCGACCCAGGAAGATAAATTTAAATAATTTACCGAACCCTACTGAGAGGTATTCTACCATTGTTAAACTTACAAGAATATTGCATGTAACAAATAGACAAACTACCAAAACTAGAGTTATTATATCAGAATCAGAGCCATCTGAAGATTCTTGTCTGAAATGAATAATTAGTTAAGTTTACCATTATTAGATAGAGACCGATTGCACGTAGGAATTCTACCCGGGTCATGAATAAAACTAAACGAAACATCCTTATTTTCTATTTCTGACAACTTCTTTCAGTTTTTAACACCCCACGGTATATATAGCACAGCAAGGACAGAGGTGCTTATAAAATGAATATAAATTGGTGCATTGTGAGCCTTTCTCTTCATAAGAACTATCATTGTAATTTAACACCGCCTTTCTCCGCAATACTGCGCTGACAATTTAGCGCTTACTTTAGACTATGATACCGCTAACTCTTTTTTCGTTTTATTATGGTCCCAAGTGTCAACAAAAAAACCTCCAGTTTTGCTTTGAATAAAATCAAGGATGGATTCCCCAATACTTTGACTCTAAAGAAATAATATAGTTAAAATTGGTCAATACCTTTAAAATGGCTGGGAAAAGGCCGGCCCGTTGCTCAAATTTTCGGCCCCGGACCGATTTCTCAAAAAGTCGGCCCCGGCCCTAGCCTATTTGACTTTTAACACAAATGGTAAAAACACGTGTTTAAAAACAATTAAAACTGTTTCCCTCAGAGTAGGGTTATGAAATGGCCTTCCTAATATACCACAGTGACTCATATATTAATTTATATTATTTTGGAGACAGCACGGGCCGGCCAGACTGCACAATTTGCGGCTCCTTCCCGCCACTACAAATAACCACTCCTGCATTAGAATAATCTAATTGCGCCAATTCAGTTGTAGGACAGAGGTGCCATTTTGGGAGGCGTTCAGTTGCGCCTCCCAAAATGGCCTTGTCCGCGAACCCCCAACTACAATAAAGATGATTGATGATTCACCTCATACCCCTAGACAAGACTAAATTCGCCATCTTTTGTTTTTTCCTGTTTTTATTAGTATTTCAATCACAAATGATGTTTTTCTGCCAATTATATATATGTGAATGAATGAATTAAAATGCCGCCGGCCTGCAATTAATTTAACACCGCGGTGCAATTCAAAAATACGCAAAATACCCCTTTTACTAGAGGAAAACATGGCATTTTTATGGAAAATGCAAAACAAGACAATAATATTCGTAAACGTTTAGAGAAAATAATACATTTTAGGTGTTTCAGATCAATTTTTACGACAGAAATTCATGCGCAGCTGAAATTAATTTGTACGCAATAAAGAAGGTCTGGCAAAGAACTGTTAAGGGTTAGAAGGGACCGGTGAATCTTTTGCGGTCTGACTCGGTTCTGTGGGCATCAAGCCCGCAATTATGCAATATGGACAATAATGGTAAATAAAATAGTTCTCCTTCATATATCGTCCATTGCAATAGCAATACAGTATCCCGGGTAGCAGCAGTGATATATATATAAATAAACGGATATTCGGTGGATTAGGAGTTTTTTTTAAAAGAACATTCAATCTTTTTAAACGCCGCTTCTTCGCAGGATACTGCGATGGAAGTGCGATACATACTATGGTAACTGGGGTTCCTCAATGTCAGCTTCGCCCCCCCCCCCCCCAATCACTGAATCCTTCACTCTGTGTTCGAGATTTAAAACTTGAAACCCTCATATTTCCTTTTTTTCTGAAAACATTCACATATTTTCTATTTTTATAACAAAGATAACAAACCTTTTCATATAAATAACAATGGCTGAATTAATTAAAATCAAAAGCAACACCGGACCTCCCGCCATGACAATTGTGTACATGTAGGCATAATATATAGTCAAATAAACCTAGAAAGAAAAAAATAATAAAAATGTTTAGAAAAGAAATACATTAGTTGCATAGTATAGTCGAATCCAAAAGTAATAACGGAAAGTTTAAAATTGAAATCTTCAAAAATGGCTATACGCAATAGACACTGCTTTATTCCTGAATTCGACTATATTAACTATTCTAGGTAATCTTGAGTATAGTTCATTTTCAAACCTAGATACCTGGACAAGAATTATATTATAGTGATGTTAAAAGAGTAACGATACCAGGTCTTCCGCGTATTTTCAAGGTATTTAACAAATTTTGAACGAAAGTGTGGTGAAATGAGCTTTTGATTTTTTTTGCACGGCCGCCGCTATACTTTTGATTTTGACTATAGCTGAGGTAAGGTATAAAAATGAATGGACGATCCATAACAACCCCGGTCGAACTCCGAGCTCAATCCTTCTAGGCCAGGCGGATCCGGCAATTCGATGAGGACCCGTCTTCGGTATATTTTTTGCCACTTCAGCCTTGAAATTTCTCTTCGAATGTTTATTAGACCATAGCTAACGTATTTCAGCTCAAAACTGTGTTATTGTTGCTAATTCCGGTTTGGGATAGTACCGGGCTGTCTTTAAGAAAAGTTATAAGTGTGAGGCAGACTTCAGCCATTAATTCCGTCGTAATTGGGAAAGTAATCATTTTTTAATAAACTATTTTTTATATCTTTTTAAAGTAATATATACACCCAATATCAATACCATCATCAGCGGTATAGATTCAAACAGAACTGCACAGATTGCATATAGATACATGGTGGAGCTCCATGTCATTGATGTGACATTAGGGAAAATACTGGGCCCAGCCCACCTTATAGAAAATGTCCGCGCCCTTTAAATTTCCAGCTCTGCCCAAGGGAGCCCCCCCCCCCCCCCACTTAAATGTTACGTTTCCCTGCATCCGCAAGTGTTAGTTTCCCCTTTTTGAGTTCCAGAAACATTCCAATATATCCGCTAACATTAGCTATTTTTGCTCATTTCTTCTTATCCAGACACAATTTGGTAGTTTTAACTTTTTCATCCGTGATCCCCTTTAATTTTTTCATTTTCTTGGAATTTGAGCCCCAAATTCGGTTTGTTTCGAGAGACAAACTAACTAGTTCGTTTTTGACCATTAACATTAATCCTCTATACTCATTCAGATGAAGAAATTTAGATGGAATTGGAATTTAAGAAAATAAAACAGAGACCACCGGCGAGGTTTTTTACTTCCGGTTTGAGTAAATAGTCGAAGACAGGAGGTGGAAAAGGGCCGGCCCGGTTTCACAATTTTTGGCACCGGCCGGGCCCACCCGTAAATTTCCATCCCTGGTCAATGAGTCTCTATTTACCGGGTCGGATTCCAACAAGGGATATTTCAAACTGCAAAAGAAAAGAAATTGTTTTATAACTTCAGGAATTGTTAAAGATGTTAGAAAGGAGCCGTCTATGCTTAGAAGACTCTGTAATTACAAAAACCATTCTTAAAACAAACCTATAATTATTATGATACGAGTGATATAGGACTCCTTGATAACATAAACCTACCGGATTGGTCCTTAATTCAGTTGGACAAACATCTTTAGATTGTGTTTTATATGGAATACTCCAGCAATCAATTACATATATCTCGAACATATGAGGGGAATTGTATATAAGGGCGACGAATATAATACAACATATCATCTAAAACGAATTATAAGTTAGATTAAACAAGTATTTTTATAATAATAATTTAAAGTAGCTATACATTAAGTAACAGGTTTGTAGCGTAGTATCCCTTAGAGGAGCGGCGTTAAATAACATTTATTACGGCAGCGTGATATGAAATCGTTCTTCCAACAACGTGTATGTAGTAGCATACAGGATCGTCCGGAACTGGCGAAAAACACGGAGTTTGGAACTTTCTTAAATTTCCGGTGATCGTAAAATCCCAAAATTTTTCGAGACTCGGAATCCGGAACCCCCACAAGTAGCCGAAATTTCGTAGTTTTGAAACTCTGAACCGAAGTTCTGGTCAACCCTGGCAAGATGCGAAACGCGCCCCGTCCGCGGTTAAAATTTTTCGTAACCTTATTGGATTCCAAAAATCATTTAACTTTAAACAATCACCGATATAAGTAATCTAGACCAAAACTAGAGCTCCGAATAGCTCCTTTGGGCTGGTTAGAATTTTATTTTCAGTAAACATAAAATTTAGAAATTTCTAAACTTTCTAAATAAACTCACCATAAATGATGTTTTTACTGTACAAAAACTGTTTTTAAACTTTTCATTGGCGGCGACGAGAACAAGACAATCAAAAGCAGCAACAACAGTAATAAAGACAGAAAGAGATTGAGCCGTTAGACCTAAAAGTAGAAATAATAGTCTAATTTAAGATAAATAATATAATGCTGCAAACGTATTTTTAACTTTGCACCTGCAGGCGCGTACAGCGCGAGTCAACTTTGTAAGGTGAGAAGTCGCCACGAGCTGGCGCGGTGTTCGCAAAAAGGGCTCAGACAAGACCCCTTTTTACTCACACTCTATTAATATTATTGAATCGGACTAAATACAAGTTTCAAACTTATTTAAATATTATAAATACTGACTATAAGACTATAAAACATAAAACTACAAGTAGAAACCTAAGGTTTTAGGTATTTGTTACATTAGGACTTACCTAACGGAAACATAACCGGTGAAAGAATAGCAAAATAATAAGTGGCCAATTGACTTCTTTTACGCATATTCTCGAGAAAAAACAAGAAAAATGCAGTAAGAATAATTATTATATCAGAACAAGCCAGAGCACATAAATACCTAAAATAATACTTATATTATTATATATATTATCTTTCAAAACATAAATTACGCCGCCCTCATATGTTGCGCAGTGTTGTTAAATTTACCTTCAACAACTTTAAAATTTGGCAATTCAAAACCATTTTAAAGGCTAATTTAGCGAATATGCGACAGTTCCCCCCAAGTTCAAAAGACAAGAAATGGGAAATGGAGACAAACTGGCAAAATTCAATGGATTGTTGATCTACCAACTACTATTATGATCATATAGCGCATCTATTTTGAATGAAATAAAAACGTTATTAAATTATCCCGAATTTTTACGTTTTCCGGAATAATATCCGAGTT
>JAQGAV010001977.1:0-17824 GCA_034691345.1 Phasmarhabditis papillosa
TACCCCGAAAACGGGTTTGAAACGAGCTTTTTTGAATACCCAAGGTTGTAGTAAACCCATCAGGATAATTTTTAGATATGCGTTATCTACATAGTAGTGCTACGTTGTGCCAAGAAATGGGCTTAATATGAAATCTCCTTAGTTTGTTGTTTCAAATCAGTTTCAGCCCGTTTTGCAAACGGTTTGCAAATGCACTGCATAGAATCCTGTGTAGTAGCGGGTTATAATCCATGTATTTTTCATTCTTTTATGTATAAAGCCGCTTCTTCCAAAGATGCAGCGCTGGAAACGTGGCACTTGAGTAGATCCGAAACTAACCGAATAGTAATTGGTAATCCAATGTACCGTTTTACGGTACACTGGATTTCTGTATTTCTTAAGCTAATAGTAAGACTATGTGAGGCCTAAAATTGCAAAAGGCTAGGCGAAAGCCGAGGCCGGCCTTTTTAATTTTGGATATTTCGGGCTTGGTCCGACCCGGCCCTTCCTTTTGAGAGGTCTGATTAAAAACCCTTCCATGAAATGCGGTAAACACAACTCGCTAATTACTGATTGAAAAACAGTTGCTAAATTTCAGGTTTTTTGTTCGATTCCTTTTTCGGAAGACAATTTGGCCAAAGGGTTCATCGTGATGGAATACATGGAGGATTTGGATTTTAGACATTTCTGCGATGATCTTAGCTACGAACAGGTTAAGCAGGTACGGTAGCATCTAATGGGATCTATAGAATATTCTGTTTAGGTTATTCCTTCATTGATCACAATTCAATCAATAACTCCTCGATTATCCGAAGAAGAACTTGTAAGGTTTCCTCAGAACATATTCCAGAACATTTACAAGCCATTCTTTACTAATGAGGTGGGATTGAACTCTAAAAAAAGTGCAGGGCTCTGCACGCGGCGGCCGCAGGTTTGCGGAGCCCTAGTCTAGTGAACCATAATCTTAACTAGCGTAGGCTAGTTTATGCAGCATTTCGAATAATTGTTCTAAAACAATATGTTGTATAAATTCAAGTGTGTTCGGTAAAAACTGAGATCACAAGTTAGAAACAGCCCAGGCATGGAATGACGGACCAATAGAGTTTGCAATATATTATTGTGTTTGAACTTCTCCGAAACAATAAACCTTAAATATTTAAACGCTTGGTAGAAATAATAACTCTTGTGGTTTTGGTTGACCATTATCAAAGCATTCAGAGCAATCAGGGGGTTACGTATAGTTGCAATTAATATTTCTTAAATTAGGGCTGGTTAAGCTAAATTTCGGGCCGAAATTCATGATAGGAATCACAAACAACTTTGACGGGGACGGGGACGTCCTGCTTACTTTTGCAGTTTATGACACTAACAACATTTTAGTTTGAATATATAGTTTTACGTATACTAGTATGAATATATAGTTATAAACTAGTTTTACGTAAAAGTAATGTTTAGATGATGTCCCGTCACATAGAAGAGCTTTCTACCATTGAAAATGGATATTTTTCTGAATTGAAGGATGAACTAGTCCATCTCAGTGAGGAAATATTCAAAACAGAGTATCTAAAGAGTCTTGATGAGCTCAGTCAGTCGTTAGGTAGGTGAAATTAATGGAGACATTTTGGGGCTGGAGATTTAAGGACGGTTCTTTACAAAAGCAACCGTCTCTAAATCCCATAAACCTCCCTTAATCCCTTAAACGGTCCCTAAAGTCACAGTACCGACAGTTTGGAATTTCTTTGGAACATTTGAAGTTCTTTGTCAATATTTTCTTTGTTGGGAGAAGGAATGACCGTTGTATGGTCAAGCCCCACTCTCTAACAACTTTGAGAACTCGTCCGACTGGGCCGGGCAAAACATATTTCTCAGACGAATTCCCAAATTTGATCGATCATCGTTATCAATCAATCTCATATTCAGCTATGGAGCACATTGTTGAAGTTATGCTCTGTATTTTTATGCAAACTATGAACGAATCTGTAAAATATCTTAAACAAGTCATTGTAAAAACACAGACCTCCCAAGCCAGTATATATTTTAAAATATACAATACAAAACGTATTGTTCTTTACTTGAAGGAATTGAGCCTGTTCTGCAACACGGCGACGTCTGGGCTGCTAACCTTCTGTGGCGAAAAGATGATTCGCTAGCTGCTGTCATCGATTTCCAGGTAATTTTGGAGGAAACAAAATTATATGAAAATGGGGATTGTTCTGCTGTTATCTGATCAAAACTGTTAGGATGTAGAAAACAATCCCTCAGTTGATTGTAGTCTGCGAAAGGGGACCAGCGCTATAGTCTATAACAAACAAAAGACCGCAGAGCGCGGTGGTATACACAGGCTTCCGCAATTGCCTATCTGTAATTTTCTGGACATGATACAAAATAAAACTAGTACAATAATATTTTTACGACGACAAACGAAGAATTGCGCATCGAACCATATAATGGAAGTTTAATTTTGCCACAGACGAGCGATTTTACAAACCTTACACAACACCGCGCAATGCAGTCTTCTTTTTGTTATGAACTATACAAATCAAGAGTTTTCTATTGATTGTTTGTTTATCTCACAAGCAACGAGATCACAGTTATTTTGAACGTAGGTGTGAGACCTAGGAACTATAGTAAGCCGGAACTCCAAAGCAAAGTTTAGTATTCTTTTTTCTAGAAATGAAGCGAAGCTTCTAACCACTGTGCCACCGCGCCTCTAAAGATCTAGCCTTATTGAAAAACCCCATAAATCTTCATCATACAGGGCTGCCGAACTAGTTTTTAAATAAACTTTGTTTGTTTCCTCATTAAAACTTTTTTCTATCCCTCGATAAATATTACGTTTAGATTTTGACTCCTAGCAGTTGTTCAATGGATATTCTTAAGCTACTTTTGCACATGGAAGGTGGTGTGAGACGGCTTCGCTACAGGAATATTCTGGAAGAATATTATGAAGCAGCTAAACAGGAGGCCGGAGAGAAGATTAATTATACTATGGAACAAGTGAGTAGACCTAAGAGGGATAGGCTAAGAGATGTTAAGGTGGTCCCTTCTGACTTTTTGCAGACCAGATCAGCTTAACATCCTTGGTTAATCCGCTTACGATCCGGATGTAGTAAAATTCCAGGTTATCTATGTGCTCTAGAGTCTATTTTCCTAGAAGTATTCAACTTATGTAAGGCATCAACTGAATAGTTTTGTTCTTTACAAATAACCCAATAAATAAAAATAGAAAAGTCAGTTTGAGATGTAGAAAAATCTGTAGAAAAGGAACAGCGCAGCACCGACCTTTCATGGTGGTCTCGCCACCCGCTGTTGCAATGGGATTGCTCTGAATTACCCGTCCCGAAATTGCAAAACATCCTACCAAAATCCCCCGTCTCCACCTATATGATTACTGTAGCTATAATTTTATCCGGTTGAATCTTCTCACTTTCAGTTGTTGTTTTCCTATGAGAAATTATCTCCCATGATTTCTATGATTCTAACCTACGGAACAGTAACCTATCTAAAAATAGCCAGAGAACACAGAGGCGAAAAGGTAGGTGATTGAAAGGCACGGCACACCCAAAATTGAGCTGCCAATTTTAAGCTTTGTTTGATAGAGCTATGTATTCTGAGTCGAAATATATGGTTAGCATGCGGCAATTGCATATAACTTTATAAAATTCGTCAAATTGAACCAAAATTGAAAAACTAAAACATTTCTACCATTATTTTGGGTGAAAACCTGTGTATTGCAAAAAATTTGTCGTCGAAACTTGTTAATTTAATGTAGTTTCTAACATATTACTTTCAAATTATCCTACAGTGCTCGTCCAAGGCGCAACCAGAAACACCAAAGATTAAATTGGGTTTTGAAATCTTAAGATTGTGCTTTTGTTACAAAAAGAGAAAGAGGCTTTTTTGTAACAACTTTTTGAATTCCGAAAATATGTAGTTTTCATGAGTTTTATAAAGTCAAAGTTTGTTTTGAATTAGTGAAGGGCGAGAGAGTATTCAATATAAATTTCATCAACTGGAATGTCTTTCGTTGCAAACTGTTAGTTGGATTCTTTAGTTAGTTGTTTATTTACAGGCAGTTCTTCCGCTTCTTAAAAAAACCAGAATGATATTGGAAGATGCAATATTTTTCTATAAGAAACATGCAACGGAGAAGAATTAACTGATGTTAACAGATTTATATTTATCGACCAAAAATAAATGTGTTTTAATTATTCATTAGCAAAAGACGCTATGACTCTATACTTCAAACCATGATAAAATTCTGAAAGGTAAGAGACTAGAGCTGCGGAGCCGCAAAAAATGAGCCCGCTATTCCGAAATCTCGTTATAGTTATATTCAAAAGTAATGAGGCCGTGTTAATAAGCAGGAGTGTTGCAATATTTTGTCTGAGTAAGGCAGAGCGATATCAAGTTTGCACTCTGCTGATATCGCGCGCGTAGAATGCAAGCAGGCGCAGTGTTAAAAATAACGAAATACACAGCCTACAAGGCGGTATTACTTTAGAATATGACTATGCTCGCCACATCTTGCAGACATGAAAATACACGACGCGGGAATGCGAAGTACGCAGCTGGCAAAAAGTTTGATTCAATTCAGTTCTCTTGTTTTACACCTAAAATGTTTCTTTTTTCTTTTTCTTTTCTGTTTCTGAACAACCGCTACAACCGCCAAACTGAATTGGAGTGTGATGAGCAATAACAAAATTCAAATTGTTTATATAGTACCTGTAAACACTATTTTAAAGAAACCGTTAGAAATACCACTGTGATATATACGACATGCCGATATTTATTATATTTAACATTTTTTATAAAATATTTGGTAAAATAATATATTTATTAAAGATTTATAAAATAATTGTCAAATACTAGTTATTTACAATGTGAAATCCTTCTCGAAAACGGTGTTCTTAACAGTTTCCATATATTTCTTAAGAGTTGGATAGTGTTGGTCAATAGTTCTCTTTACATGGGTAGAATGGGGTAGATAGTACACTGTGGCCAGTTGACCAAATACTGTACAGTCAGCCTGCAATGTTGTTTGTTTTATTTGTTTATGATACTGCGTCTGTTATAAAACTTAGTTTATGCAATACCGCACATCGAGTGAGGCCTAGCTGATGCGGTCTACATTTTGAAACGGACCGTATATAGTCGGATTCAAAAGTAATAAGCAGGAGTGTTGCAATATTTTGTCTGAGTAAGGCAGAGCGAAAGCAAGTTCGCAATCTGCTGATACCGCGCGCGTAGAAAGCCAGCCGGTGCAGTGTTAAAAATGATGAAATACGCAGCGTACACGGCCTTTTGACTTTTGAATTTCACTATATATATTGATTCCCGACCCGGTCTCAGCTCGGAAAGGAAAACTTATTTTAACTTAAAGAAGAAATATATCCTTTTTAAAATACTTTAAGAACATATTTCCCCATTTTGAAGAAGATATTGTAGTTTTCCATTCTTAAAAAGTACCTAATTTTCCATGTCGGCAGGCAATCCTCCGATTCTCAAGAAATATCTAACATCTCAGATTGCTATCTTTGACAAAACTAATGATAAGAAGTACATCCCAGGCCTCGGTTGGTCACGTTCTTACCGTTGTTAGGCTATCTCCGAACAGGAACTTCTGTTCTCCAATAATATCTCTGATGGAGTCCAAGTCCTTTCTAAGGAGGGAATTGAAGTCTTCTTCGGGGAATAGGCTGAGTCCGGCAGAAATGCGGCCACGAACCTAAATACAAGCATGAATATAATGTTGTATTTCATATGGTTGATTTAGCCTAGTGGTTAGATCAGTGGTCTCTGAATCTGCGGGGATCTGAGGATGTGGGTTCGACTAGCAGTAGCTGTAGAAGGCTTGGTAAACCAGCAGCATACAATTTCCAAAACCTGTTTTGAGTCAGATATCTGGGAATAAAAGGGTTTACTACCACAGAGTTGGTAGTAAACCCTTAGGATAGGATTTAACTGGCAAAAGATTCCCCTCAGTAGTCAATACTGACCTTGTATCTGAACACAGCAGTGCCTAGAGTAACAGCAATGTTGAAGATTGTTGGATGCAGTTTTTGGTCCAATTTAAAGTCCTTAAGCGCACCGGTAATGAAAGTAGTACCCTCATCAGAAAGAATTTTGTACTTGATGAGGATGCTGAAATTATTCTCTTTGTATGTGTATTTCTTACTACTGTTTCGTTAATAAAGAAATAATTGCTTCAAGTGTTTCTTAAATCTTTCCAGTGGTGGCATCCGGTAGGCCCGATTGTTTTAACTATTTATATATGAGTTTCCATTGTTTTGTAAACAGGCCGTTCCGTTTCCACAAGTTTCCTTTCCCGGCAATTGCCAGGGCTTCGTATAGGCCGACCTGCGACTTTTCAAAATTGGGCCTGGACAGGCTAGCTTGGGCCTGCTTGAGCCCCCTTGGTTCAACTGTGGTGAAAAAAGCAGATGGAATGTTTAATAGTGTTTTATGAAGGTTTTGGTAAACAATGTGACCAAAACCTTCATAAAACCTTCAGCCTGGCCCGGGCCGGCCTACGTCGGCCCATAAAATACGCAGCCCTGGCCCTAGCCGACTTTTTAGATTTGCGGCCCGGGCCAGAAATAGCGTTTCCTCAAAGAAAGACTCTTGCAACGTATGTTCACAGACATACTATAAAGTTGTGTTTTTTCGTTTACTACTCACTAGAACAAATGGTTGTCAGCAAGTCTAGAAACAGCATGAGAAAGAGCCTCTTGACGTCCATCAAGACCCTAAATATTATTATATTTATAATAAAACTAGCGCATGCTTATATACTTTAACATTAAAGTGTGTGCTAAGTTTGTCAATTATCAGTTCGGAGTCGTCGAATTGCTGTCCATTCAGAATAACATAGGGTAGAAGGCCTTGGTTTGAGCGAGCTGTTGCCGTGTACACACACTGTAATATTTTATATTATTAATAATATTAACATAATAATAATACTAATAATAGTATAAATAATACAAACCTCGTATTTGATTTTATTGATCCGCAGGAAGGTTTCGATTTTGAGGCAGAAAGGCGATGCATTGGGCATAGCCTTGGATCTAGGGAACTGATGGAGATAGACAACATCCTTTTGATATTCTCCAGAAATATACTGAAATGAGGATTCTATATGATATTATATATATGTTTATCTATAACTCATGCACTTTCTATAGTCTGTATCAAAAGATATGTTTCCACCGCTGTATTGTATCCAGGAGCAGAGCTGGTTACCGTCCCGGCCTGAGCCGGCCCGGCCTGAAATTTTGGAAGTCAGGCCGGGCCGGCCGGATAACCAGCTCTGCCAGGAGAGTGGTGGTGTGAAAAAGACTGCACCTGTGAAGAAAAAGAAAAGACTCATAATTTACCTATTTTCCTTATATTTTTAATCTAGCACTGCCGCACCACAGTATACCTCGCTGAAAACCTAACTATTGTTACAGACTATATATTACTTTATATTATAATGCACTTATAATTTAATGATACCGACACTTTGCAAACAACATGTTTATATTTTTCAATCATTCAATTCTGCTTTCGAAATGTTTTGCAGATACACTTCTATTTTTACGGGGTTGTTTCATTCTCTGCCACCGTTGAGTAAAAGAACACATCTTGTTAGCAAACAGATACAATCAATACGGCAACTATACTCTAGTTAGTTAGATAGACTATAGTTGAATGTGCCAGCAAAAATAGAGATAACAAAATGAGAACACAGTATAAACATAAGTAAAATGTAATGTGTTTGAATATAACCCATGTGGCATATTTAGTCTGCAGTCTCTCTTGGGATCCTGTTCTTAAAAAGTACATTTGTATTAATTTAACACGGCGTTGAAGATACTCCGCTGAGAGCCTAGCTCTTGAAAGGGACTACCAGAGAACAGAACTGGGCCATTTTTAGAGGTTTGCCGGTTCCGTTTTGGCCAGTTCTGATCTCTGGTAGTTCCACTTGATACAGACTATATCGACAACAACAAAAGTAAACATTTTTTAAGGAAACCTTTCTCACTATGGGTTATCCAACAGTTCTTGTCTACATATAATACATTCGTGATTAGCTAAATTACCTTTTTCTTGGCAAAGAACTTGTTGTAGATGAAGTACAGACCCGTACCAACAACAATCCATGTAAGCACGCAGGATAGACAGATGGCCATTCTGAAAGAAATGTTTGCTACAATTTATTTATGATTATAATATGAAGTACGTTGCAAGAAGGGGAGTCGCGGTGTTAATTAAGCAGGAATGTTAATTACAATACATATAATATTTAGCTCCGAGTCATGGGCGGAGCTTCAAGAAGAGTGTTAGACTGTAGCTAAGGCCTTAGAAGACAGACCGGGCCGCCAAGTTTGTGATACATGGTGCTGCTCCGGGAACATTTGGAACACAAGTAATACCGGGACGGCCCGATCCCAGCTGAATAGTTGAATTGTGTTGCTTTATAAACAAAGTTGCCAAGCTATTTCATAACCAAACTGATAAGATAACAAAAAAATAAAAGAAGAATGGAGTCGCACACTAGAAGCCCTCGGTACGAACCACAGAAAAACATCAACATCAATGTAGAGAACTTATTTGGAAATTCACAAATCATTTCTATAATCTGGCAGGGGGAGGGGGTCTCGAAAGGCCGACGAAGAAAATGATGATAAAAATCTGTGGTTTGCAGTGTGTAGCGAATGATATATAGTCTACGGACAAATCTCATGTAGTTTAAAGGTCTATGTATTATAAGGCGAGCGCACAATTATATTGGTTACTTGTACATTTTCTTTAGAATTCCGCGCTCCTTCTAAATTCTACAGTACACCTCTGCAAACGATTCATCCGTCGACTATAGTAATTAAGGGTGAACTTAGTGTTATATTGTTTTTTTATGAGTAAAGAGCCAGTGTATTCCAGTTTTATGAGAAATTTGAAAAGAATGAAAAAATGAGAAAGTATGTTGCGCATTATGAAAAGTTTCAAAGAAAACTTGTTGCGAAATTTGCTATCAGAATCTCAACACGGTCATTTTACTCTTGAACAACACTATATAGTGATTATATATGGTTAATTAATATAATTATAAACTTATTTGACTAATAAACTTTTACAGAGTAAATGCCATTTTCCAATAGTTGAAATATTGCTGTGTGTGGTCTGTGTTCTCGCACGTAGTCTACGTGATTTTTGCAATAAACAATAAGGGGCGGAGCCTGCGCGTTCGTTTTTTTGGTCGTTTACGAGCAATACTGACAATTTCGGGTCAGCTCCAAGTTTTAGGAGAGTGAACTCGACTCGGAAGAGCTCGAGCCGGGCCAATTCAGCCAAGTTTTCAATTGAATGAATTAATAAATGTTTATTCAGGTAATTAAGCTTTTACAGTCTTCGAGGTTGATTAGAATAGGGTGCATAGTTAGTTACAGGGCATTTTATTGATATGGCTTCACCTCTATGAACTTTACTTCATAAATATTACTGGCTTTTCTACAACTGATATAAGGGTAAACGACCTTGAGCTCAATACAACTATCTATAAACCATACTTTTTGTATCTAGCTCATTTCAATCGTAAAACAAAACAACATAAATAATTTAAAATGCTTTATTAATATTGGAATGATCTATTAGCATGCGGACCGTCCACTTCTTCCGCTGATTTGCCACTTGTCCATTTTCTCAACGGCGCCTTGACAGACGGTCCTCTTATTTTAGGTTTCAACTGTTGGAAGGAGCAAGTCTGAAGAAAGAAAACATTAGAGCTATGGATATAGTCGAAATCGAATTCTGCTACAAACATTACAATGTCGACATAAAAATCTCTACTTTTCGAAAACACTGCATGGTCGTGGTTATTAGTGCCTGTGGTTTTGGATTCCACTTTGTCGGAGGACGTATGCGTTCGGTAATATCGCATTGGACCATTTCGGCATTTTATCAATAAAAAAGTAGTATAGGTTTATCTAAAAGATAACATGGAAAAGTATTACGCGGTACATTTACGGTATCCAACTGAATATCAGAATCTAATTTCCATAGTAATAACGATCATTGTATTTGGCTAGGCTGGTAATTTTAGGGCCGGAGGGCCGGATCGAAAAAAGGTTCTGAATTTCCCATTTTGTGATTTTGGATAGTCTCGTTGTGTGACCTACCAAATCTCCGGCAACTTCCATAACTCCAGCAGAATTGTCAAATTCTCCACAATACATAGGAGCACTAAAGACAGTGACCAACTTCTGATTAGCAAAGAATTGATAGCCATCTTGTACAACCTGATGAGCACTGAAAGACGCATGTAGTTATAAGTTTTACTTTAGAAGATCTTCAATTTATATATATTCAAATGCCGATATTGTTTAAAAGTGTTTCCTTCAACGGTCGTTAGGAAGATGATTCGAAAATATGCCCCGAAAGATCTTATTAGTAAACATGTAGGTTACTCTGGAATGTACTTTACAGCTTTCATTTTATGTAAAGCTTTTAATTGCTTTATTTTATGTACAAACAAGCAATAAACAGCTTTCATTCAACTATAAAAATGTTTAAAACAAAACGTACCGAACAATCAAGTCAATGTCCATTGTCTCACAGAACTCCTTGACAACTTTGGCAGAGAAAGTGTATCCAATACCGCGATTATTCTTAGCCCAGTCTTTAGCTCCATCATAAGGGTCAGACCAGAGCAAATCCTAGAGAAATATTAATGAAAAACCAAAGCTTCTCTAGCTCTGTGAAAGCATACATAGTTAATGACAACCGACGCTGATTTAACTTTTAAATTATCACATTCCAAGTCAGCCTAGTATTATGAATATGCATAGAAATAATATCTCTCATAAATTTACATTCGATTAACAAGTCTACTCACCATCGCCATACTGCCGTAGGATGGATCATAGGGTCTTCCATACTTAAAATCCACTAGCTGACTCCATGATTTAAGCTTAGGTGACAGACCGCCATGCAGAGCAAAGATACGATTACCAACTAGAGCACAGATGGGCAGCATGTTGAAGAATCTCTGTAATTAAGCGAGTTTATATTAAAAAATACTTCCGACTGAATATAGTTTCTTCCAGAAAACCCTATGAAAGATGCTCAGAAAAAAACGATGTAAATGAAATTTCTTTTCGAAATTGCGTAAAAGCTAAGGTTTTAAAATGAACTGCAATGGGGCTAGAGCTAGGTCTTTAACACAGTGTCTTGTGGAGAAGCACAGGGCTTGAAATTTCACGGGCCGGGGCCGACTTTTTGGGAATTCGACCCGGGCCGGGCCGGCCGGCCTTTTCCCATTCATGTGAGAAGCCGTGCTCTAGAAAGTGAATGTAAAGTCATTAGATTTTGAGCCTTTTCTTCCCAAGTGCATTCAATTATAATTTAAATACCGCTTCTATCAACGATACTGCGCAGGAAGTCTTTTTCTAGCAGCGGACTATATAAATATATAGAATCTTACTGGAATTTTACAGTATTGCTTTATATCGTAGAACTTACTTTAAAATTCTATTATAGTTCTTTTCAAGAAGAATAATGGAGTGTTAAAAAGACAATCTCGTTAAAAATGGCTCTGAATTATTTGAAAACCGAACATATACGCAATCATTCCTTAAAATACGCAAGTAACACTCCATTATTCATCTTGAATCAGACTATAGATGAAAACTATAAATTTTTAGAGTTGACTAACCTGAAATAAGTTATAAAGCTTGGTAGAATACCGCCGTTTACACTCGTCGTAGAATCCATAAGTCCGGTTAATAGAAGCCGTTTCATGATTTCCACGAAGAATGAAGAAATTCTCCGGATAAAGAATCTTGTAGCCCATCAGAAGACAGATTACCTACAATTAAAATAATGTAATCATAAGAGAACATTTGTAGTAGTCAGCGGAGAGGTGGTATAGACTAAGATTAGTTTAGAGAAAGAGGAGGGGGAATTATCAAAATTAATCTATGCGGTTCAGGGCGATGTCTGAAGACTCCGCCCGCGCACCGGCGTTTAATTTCCATGCTTGGTTTAGAGAGTCAAATCAGTTTGTTGTTAGATACCAAAACATGCGTAAACGGTTATCCAAAAACTTATGTTGGCCAATAGCTTGTAACTACAGTAATCCAAGGACTCTGGTCTATTCATTGCAGATCAGAGAAACCTACTTCTAACTGCTGGTTTCCCCTGTCTACATAATCTCCTAGAAATAGATAGCTCGTCTCATGAGGGTATCCACAACGATTGAAGATTCTAAGAAGATCCGTGTACTGACCATGGATGTCGCCACAAATCTGAATAATAATAGGTTGTTTGTTACAGAGTTAAAATGTGACAAGTTTATTAGATATTAGAAATTTATTAATCCAATTTCTAAAATCAAGTCACTCTCACAAATTGTTTAACAATCAATGAAGTTATGGGACTCATATACTGAACAAGTGGAGAACGACGGACTAGTGGCTGGAAGGTTTGTTTAATAAATTCGTGCTCGCTAGGTCGAATCCACCGATGACAGAACCCCAGCACTTTACGGGCACTCTATAAAAATTAGGCCAAGATCCGGGCCGTCCCGATAAAATCGCTCAACTGACTTACACTAATTGGTGCCTTAATCTGCAACATGAATGGCTGTGCCATTACAACTGGCATACATAACTTCATTATTTCATTTATTTCTTCAGCTGTTACTGCATGAGTTAAACTTTTATTATGAATATCGTTAACTGAAAAATAGAATAAAATATAGTTTTTAAAACTTTCAACGGTTTCCTCCCCTCACTGATTATAAGCTTATAGCGTTTGATTAGTAAGTTCAAAATCATAATAATTTGATGATATGTGCTAGTAAGCCTTCGGCGCAAGCTTGTAAGGAAAGAGGTTTCGCGGAAAATATCGAAAACTTTAATCAAAAAGTTATACAAATTTCCCCCCACCCACCCTAGGCACTTAAGATATTACGATACGATTACGATAAAAGTCCAGAGAGCAAAGAAGCCGTGTCTTCTACTTTTTTTACGAGAACACGTGGCACTGTGCCAGAATCTTTGCAGAACCTTCTAGGCTCGATTGAAGCTGAAGCTTTAAACTCGAAGAGTGAATGAAACTTTGTTCTCTGTTTTAAAACCTAGACTGCAAGCGCCGTTTGTAGTTTACGTGCCGCTATAACCGGCTTTATAAGGGGAAGAGCAGCTAGGCTCGAGTAAAGTTGAACTATTGAACGGGAAACCCGTCATCGCGGCACTTTAACTACAAACTGCGCTTGAAGTCTATGTTCTGAAACGGACTATACATATGGAATTGCCCGTCTTAAGCTGATGTATAAATATTAGGATTAATATATTTATAAAAAAAAGTTACCTGCGAGTATCTTGTTGACAAATACCGATACTTTATCTACCATTTTATTAGTTAGAACCTTTCTTTAGAATGTTAAATATAAAAATGATGCTATATGGAGAAGAAGAGCTGAAGAACTTACTCTGCTGAGTTCTTGTTGCAACATACTTCTGGTTCACTGAAAGGTCATGGGAAAAATCTTTTTGGGAATTTTTGGAGAGAAGCATTTTCTACTTCATTCCTGAAGGCTTTTCGGAGTATAGTTTATTCCAATGAGGCTATAGTCGGATTCAGAGCTGTTAAACCGGTCGGCCTGGGGTTTTTCATCGATTACAGTGCCAAAAATTAATATTTTCTTACTCATTTTGGTATTATATTATAGGCATTTGTTTAATCGACGGAGTAAAAAAACAAATTCACCGATAATTCGATCCCGTCTCCTAGTAGAACTGTTAAATTGACCCGGCAAGGCTTAGGATTTAAAACGAATAATGAAGTGTAGAAAATTTTTTACAAGCCAAATGCAATTGCGTACAAGCAGTTTTGGCATGAAAATTATTTTAACACTCCATTGTTCGTTTTGATTATATCCTAACAATAAGTAATGTACAACTCCATTAGAATATATGTGATAAATCAGAGCAGTTTTTGCTGTATTTCTGTTACGGGATAGTTCTATTAGACAAAGTTGATATTTGCTGTGGGGTTACTTAAGAATTAAGCTCTTAAGAATTAAATAAAATAAAGAAGAAAATAAAAAGAAGAAAAGAAAAAAGAAGAAAAAAGAACTTAAGAATTAAGAAAAAGCTCTTCCGAAAACTTTTCAAGCTGCTCCATCTAAAGTGTATAGCACTACTTTTAGCATTCAGGGGCTAGAGTTCAAAATAAAACATACCAAATTCTGTTTTCTTGAACGATTTTTGTTTTATAATGTAATTAACTTGTGTAAATAAAGCCTTGTACACAACCACGACGGCGACGGCGACGGCGACGGCACCTCCTCAGAAATCTCCTTCAGAATGGATCAAATGTCCAAAATTTCATGTATTTCACAGGGATATTTGACATCTCAGATCAGATTACGGTAGCACTTCAGCTGTTTTTATTAGATGCGCCAAAAATTTGCGAAATACTTATTGAATATCGATTTTTTAACTAGTTTAACAAGCTCTGTTCAATACGCAATTATATAAATGATTTTTTTGATTCAAATACTGTAACTGATGTTACAAGTTAACCACTTTAGGTCTATTTTTGATATGTAAAATGGTCTATTTTTGACCCATTTTGTAGTGGACGCCGTCGGTTTGATGTAAAACGACGCCGTCGCCGTCGATTTCGTGAACACCCTCGCCGTCGCCGTCGGGGTTGTGAACACTACTTAACGCACTATTTTTGTTAGTCAATAAACAGTATCTATATACAAACAACTAGTTAGAAGTCTTAAAATAAGTCTATATATATGAGCACCTCAATCGAACATACTAAACACATATCGGTTATTGTGTGACTGATATCTAATTCGGAATGCTGCGTCAAGAACATGCCTCTAGCAAAACCGTCATCAGGATTCCGAATATTGTTAAGGTAAATGATTGAAACCCACCATGCAGTAATAACCGTTTATAATAAAATATATTTAGTAATTGTTTATTGACTTTTATATCAATTAATTTAATCTCATTTTGACTGAAAATCTATATAATTTGTCAATTAGTAATTGATATTGATTGCAATGATAAAATGTAAATTAGAGTGAAAAACCGAGAAAATCACAATAGTTGGAAACAAGATAAATGCAGTAACAAAAATGGAAGGTAAATCAGTCGCAGTGTTAGAAAAAGAATAATAATAATAATCTACAAACAATAAAGATGCTATATGTACATATACAGAGGGGTAACATACAAATGAACGGCACTGCTTTAGGCACGGGTTACGGTAACTATCGCGACAGGACTAAAGGGTTACTGTGCCTCCACCGCCTGTTGTATAATATTCTGAATTAGATCTTCAGGTTCTTTTTCTTCGTCTTCTTCTTTTAATGGATCAGTGCCGGATTGTTGCCAATTACGCCAACCGACAAGTTCTAAAAGAAATTAAAAATATAAAAGTATTTAGTTGTTGTCTGTTAAATGCATGCTTTTATGAGCAACATCGGTGTTTAATAAAAAAAATGGAAAGTTTGAAGATTGTGAGCTTTTTTCGCAAAGGTAATTTATTTTATTTGTCGCATATTTTACTCTGCCAATCATGTCTTAAATGAGATATTTGGTAAAGAAAGTAATATAAACTTGTATAAGTATTAAATACATACCAGTCTCAAGCAGTTCAATTGAATTTAAGAACTGAATTCCGTTGAATCCACCGATTGCATAGATTACATTACCAGCAGTCACAACAGCATGTGTATTAGCTCTGAAAGATTCTTTGTTTACAAAAGATAATTGCTTACTTAATAAAGAATTTATGGATTTATATTAAACTTTATTAACTTTAGTCAGCAACAGTTTTACGTTAAGCGTCGCAGTTCTTTTTATCATTTTACTTTTTAATTAGGTTTATCAACCATATCCTTTTTACTAAAATAATTAAAGTAAAGCTTGATAACTATTCTAGTTCTAAAAGTTTGCAATGATAAAATATTAAACTTATGGGCGATTTCATTGTTATCTACGCTGCGTTTCCGCGTACTAATCTCACCTGGCGGTCGTCAATGGTGGTCCGGGTCTCCATGTTCCATTTAAGTTATCCAATATCTCAACAGAAGTTAAACTCTGTTGTCCATCATGTCCTCCAATAACATAGAGAGTATCTCTAACCACAGCAACTGCACAACCTCTTCTGGCAATGCGTAGCTTACATAATTGTCTCCAGCAATTTGTCTTAGGATCATATGCCTCAACACTATCCATACAGGACCATCTGCAAACAGTCTATATTATATTTATTTTAGTTTTCTTTTATCAGAACTATAATTTCTATAATTCTATATAATTCTATGTTTTATATAAGATATTGTTCTGTTCCTATATTAATTTGTGTAAGTTCTTACCGATCACATCCGCCTACAGCTACAATAAGACCTCTCCATGCAATAACTCCGGCTTGATATCTTGCATTCTCCATAAAAGGAATTGTCTCCCAATTATTCATTCCTTCTTTGTAACGTTCACAATCCTTCATTATAACCTGGTCAGAAGAACCACCTATGCAGTAAATATAACCCTCGAGGGCGGCACAACCTAAACATATAATGTAACACTTATCAATTCCTAGTTTTCTATTTTATTTATTAGAGTTGAGCGGGCCGGCCTTGCTTGTTGCGAGAATTTCATGAGGGAGCTATTGTATTTTATGGAACTATAGTCTATAACAAACAAAAGACCTAAGAGCGCGGTGGTATACATAGGCTTTCGCAATTGCGTATTTGTCTTTTTCTGGACATGATACAAAATAAACAAGTACAATAATATTTTTCTGACAACAAATAAAAATTGCACATCGAACTATATAATGAAAGTTTAATTTTGTCAGAGAACGAGCGATTTTTGAAATCTTAAACAATACCGCGCACTACAGTCTTTTTTTGTTATTGTTTATATATATATATATATATATATATATATAATCAAAATCCTCTTCTCCCAAAGTACATTCATTTTAATTAAAAGCGCTCCTTTCATATTGTAGTAGCTTTTTTAGATAACTCACCATTGTGACTTCTAGCTTTGCTAATCGAAGGTATTGTTTCCCATTTATTAGTTTTATAATCATAAACTTCCGCAGTCTTTAGATCATGATTACCATTGCTACCGGCTATTGCATAAACCTATAACAAGTCCATATTTGAATCTACCGCCTCCGACTACAGTATACCTTTCCGTTTAGGACCGCACTGTCAAAACGGCCGCGTTCGTCTTTCATAGCTTGGAGTGGCTTCCATTCACCAGCTACAACATCGTACTCTTCAACTGTACGGAGACACTCGCCCCGATCATAACCTCCTAATAATAAAAACAGTTTACATTATTATTAATTTAAATAAGTATTTATGTGTTTAATATGTACTATCCCGATCAGAATTGTCCCTAATTTTTGTTGAAACAATCATTATTAATATTATTTTTCGTTCAGGCAAGCAGACATAAATCTTTCTAGTATAAAAGACTATAAACATTCTAATTGCTTAATTTGTTTTCTTTCACTAACCACAAACAATAATCTTTCCATTAAGAAATACCGCCCCAATTGAACATCTTGGTCCACTCATAGGTGCTAGAGGTTGTCTTTGTGTACCAGTACAACTAATTAAACGAGATAAAAGACTATTCTTCTCAATACCATTTGTTCCGTTACTGAAACAATATTACTATTATTATGGATTCTATTTTATTAATGAAACTGAGAAAATAAGAAATAGTTTAGTATCCCTTGTAACCAACGAAAAGAATATAATATTTCTAATCAGTCTAATAAGTAAAAGTAATAATGAGTTTATTATTTATATATATAT
>JAQGAV010001978.1:0-17820 GCA_034691345.1 Phasmarhabditis papillosa
ATTTTCAGCAAAAATCTTTTACTTTTGAATCTTTTGAATTTTGAACACGGCCTTATTACTTTTGAATCTGACTATAGAAGTTTTCAATTCTAAAAAGTTAAACCCCTTCATGTTTTAAATTATTCAAATACTTAGAACATAATTTAAAGCTTTGCTTATGAATAGGGAATATTTCCTAGAAACTTTATTTCAAGAACTGTTTTATGTTTTTGCCATAATATTGTTAACTTTATTTCAGGTATTAGTAAGCTCTTCAGAAATATGTTTAAAGTTCTATTTAAATTTAGAATGACCTCCTTGTAAGAAAAACAAATTCTTATCTAAACATGGCCTTGTGCATATTTGGTCATTCGCTTATTGGCTAAAGGTCTACTGTAATAAATGGGGCGGGCGACTCTCATAGCGATTATGCATATGCGATATGCACGGGTTACTGTAGCCTAGCGTCAGTTGTGTGGTTATAAGGGACTTCTGTAAGTTATTAAAAGACTGTTGCAGCTTTAAATTATTTTTGAATTTTATGGACTATTTTAGGGTACCAAAGTTGAACTTCAAAAAAAAGAGTCGTTTTTAAGTTCAAGTCAGTTGTACTGAAAACAAACTTATTCTAAAAATACACTATGTTTTCCAAGTTTCAACTTCCAGAAGTGCATTTTTTCTGCAAAAATCGATACATCTCCCCTTCTGCCTTCTAGTAGTCCTTTAAATCCGGCTGAGACGCCGAATAAAGGTCTATTTTGTTCAGTAAATAGTGCAAAATCGTTCAGAAAAGTGATTTATGCTGGGCTGCCGAACAGTTTCGCGCACATATGCGTCTACTGTAGGTACCATTTTGATGGATCGGCGTTCATTGTCCCATCCGGGGCGGCGTGATTTGAATACCGGGTTGCCGAGCAATTATGTGACCTCACGGAAGGATGGATTCAGTCTAGACTATTTGCGATATATAAAATTAGTGTGCAAACTGAAACTTCAAAATAAATCGGTCTTCCTCCAAAACAATGCACAGACTCAAAAATAAGGTACAATAAGATCTGCCTCGCAACCTCAGCAGTTCCTTACATGCATTAACATAGCGGGCAGCCTCGCAGTGCCTCTCTTCCCTTGCCGCAACAAACTTCCGTATGCATTGTGTGTATTTCCTAGCAGAGTTTGGGCTGTTCGGCAGCCCGCGCATGTAGCTGATCGCTCATAGTACCCGTCAATGATTATAAATGAACTGTCATATAAAACGTCCAATCGGGCGACCATTTCGTTTTATCAATATGATGGAACAATCATCATTATCTAATATCATATTGCGCGCGCTAGAGAGATGCAGCGCAAAATGAATGGTGGCGGCGATGTTTCAAAGGAAGTTTAGTTCAAATATGGGGGGGGGGGGGGATAGAAGCTGAAGGGTTACCTTCGATTCTCATATTTTTAGGGGGATGACGTTTTAATATAGTAGTTATATTAAAGAGTTTGGATAGCGCTCCTGTTTCAGAAGCTTCAAAATTCCACACAACAGAAATTTACAAAATTCAATTGTTAATTTACATCACTTTATAAGTTAACAGTTTAGAAATAGCGAATTCGCAACCATTTTAGTTTTTTAATCGAATCTTATGATTTATTACATAGCAATAAGGTATTTGACGTTTTTATAGTCGGATTCAAAACGAATAATGAAGTGTAGAAAATAATTTTCAAGCCAAAACTGCTTGTACGCAATTGCGCTCAGCTTGCAGATTATTTTCTACACTCCGTTATTCGTTTTGAATCCGACTATACAAATATATTCAGCACGGTCCTTCCCACAGGATTCCTAAATTACTTCTAAACCTAGTCGTGAATGTACCTTTAAAGGAGACTTCCTTTAATTCATATCTCCTTAAACACCTTTGCCAGCAAGTTTCTAGTAGCAGCCTTGTAAGTTGCATGTAACTTTCCCGCTGCTTTCTCGATCAATTTTTATTAGATCACCGCGAATTATCAAGTTTTGGCGACTGCGCGCGGGGATGGCGGCGGCGCTCAACGGTTGCGTATTTTTATTATAAACCATAAAATGTGAATAAAGCAATAAAACTACTGAAGAAAAGTAAAGAAGAAGGCGATTTCAGTCTTTTCTCTCATTTTTGTTGTTGTAATGATCATAACTTAACCGTTTATTACTCACTGCTTCCAGAGCAACTAGCCCGCTACTAGCCAAATTGTTGCCTTTTGAAAATAGGGACCCTTTGGGATTCAGAAACTGAGGATTCAGCATCCTGAAGTTCTCGGGTTTTGGAGTTTGTAGCTATTCTGGAGGAGTTTAGTTGTATTCATATCCATTCAGCTATATTTAATAGTCAATGTAGTTTTGATTTTAAACCTATTTTTGTAGAATCCAAAACAGTATGGGTGGATCATAACATTTTATATAAAACATAACTCAAAATTTAGTAGTAATACTGCCTTCCATACTGATGCTCTAGCCTTTTGAAGCTACCGAGTCACGCTCATATATTACTTCAAGCCTTCTCATACAGGGCACTTATCCAATTGTCCATCTCCCTGAAAACTCCTGAAATCTCTTAAGCACAATAAAACCCCAAATCTTGTTGCGTTCTGCTCTTTTTGCCCACTTCTGTTGCCATATCCCCCATAAAATACTTTTTCCTCCGCTAGCGGTGTTATTATTTAGTTTTTCTAAATGGCGCCGTGTCACGGTGTCTGTCTTTGATTTGCCCGACACAGGCCGGTGGTGTAGCGGCGGGCCTCGCCATGTACCTGCAGGTTGTCCGTCCGTCGGTCCGTCCAAACCCATTGAAAAGCCATAAAATTCGCCTCGAAATTGATATGTCCCGATAGTTTTTGAGGCCATTCGAACGCATTAAATCAGTGGAAAAAGGAAAATTATAGGGCAAAAACGCCATGTTGCGCTTCTGTTTTATGGGTTTTTGTGTATAGAGGAATTTGTATGTTTTGTATAGATCGAGGGGGCCTGTCTGAGTAGAGAATGCTAGAAAAGGGCTAGTAGCAGCAGATTCAGAACTAGGATTTAGAACGGGTGTAGAAGATATTAGAACTGATGAATTGGCCAAATTTTTCAGTGAAAGAGCGCAGTTTTTAATGGTTATCTTTTTGAGTCAGCTTCAAAAAAAGAATGTTCTAGTCGCAGTATAATGTAAAACCTCAGCTACTAACAGCCTGGTTACCGGCCTAGGTCCCGAAACGAGTGTACTTCATGCAGATCTTCAACTAAAACAGTTGGTTGACCACTAATCATTGCTACAGTAATCTATTATCGGTCCCGGCACGCTCGTTCCACAGTCCTTTAGGTCTGCTCCTGACCACCCATTGTCTTAACTAATTGTATTCAAACAAAGACTTTTTGCTAAGAAAGTAGATGATGATGAAATAATAAAGGAGTTGTCAGTTAGAGAAAACATACAGAGAAAGTTTAGAATTGAAATAAAAGAAAGAAAAGTAAATAAAATAATGAATGAAGTCCAGGCGGGCCGGACCGGCGGCGATGACGGGCCGATTTGCTAGTTTTGAACAGTAAACAATACTGTTCACACAATTCAAACAGCCCTTCCGAGCTAGCAAAGTTTAAAGTTAAGAGTTTGTGGACTTTGGAATAGAGAAAATTTTATAGATTTTATGGATTACTTCGAGGCAGGGTTTCGGCTATTCATTCCGGAATCTTCAAGCAGAAATGGCTCCTTTCTAACATTCAGTCTTCGGGGGGCACGAAACCTAAGGATAACTGCTCGTATATTTTGTAACAAGATACTGTACATTCTTCTCTAACAAAACATAAACTAGTGTTGTCTTATAGGATTTGTATTTTATCTTAATAAATCATACCGTATCACTTGCTCACTACCCTATTGTTCTTTATTGAGCTTCTTAGTCACTGCTCAAATTTTGGCGCCAATTTCAAAATTCAAAACTAACAAAAGTAGTGATTTGTGATGACGACATAAGTGCAGTAGATGTATATAAAATGTAAACAGTGAGAGAGTACGCAGTCACGTACAGACTGGTACTCATCATTTCAATTAATACCATAGCACCGCGGCTTTAAGAACACCGCGGGTTGCCGAAATAGTACGCCGGCGATCGGCTAGGATGACTCGCAAAGATTAAACAAGATATAAAACAATATTAGACATTCGACAAGGATGATTAAGACAATGTTTAGCCAATTCTTATACACTTAAAATGATTAATGAACATAGCAAACATTTTAGGAACTTTATATCCTTAAAGGTATCGATTCTTGTTTTTATAGCCACCACGTTACTGTACCTTTCAAATTTCAGATTCGGCGGGTTCCTTTTCTGGAGAATCGATGGATGACGTAGATGAGATGACGTCACCAATCGATTTATCTACCAAGAAATCAATACTTGAGGATAAATCTAACCTGCTACAGTCGCTAGCTAGTTTTACAACACCGCAACAGGTTGGGGGTGCAAAATATAGTAATATTTGGGGGACATCAAAAAAAATATAGAGCAGCATTCACAAAACTCTTTCTCTAATCGTGTAAAAGCTGATTTTATCCGCCAAACTTGCTTAGCTCCAATAATGAGGTACTCATAACCGATCATGTAAAACATGTGGAGCTTTTATTTATATTGGAAATATGTTAATTTTTCATCAGATTTTGGGATTTCTCTGACCGGGCTCAAATTGTTTGTATCGAACCGGCCCGTTTTCATTGCTAAAGCTACTTGAATGAGAATCTTCAAAAATATCAGTTCTTCAAGTCTTCACATTCATTCCATAATCATTCTCTTACAGTTTCTGAACCTCTGTGCCCAACTGGCCGCTCAACAGGGCCTAGATGTTGCCGGTAAAATGCCCAGCCTTGGCCCCTTCGGTCATTTCTCCATGAACAAACCGGATGACTCCGTAACTCCTCCTGAGAGCCCTGTCCGCCGGCCGTGTACCGCCAAAGAATGCGAAAAGGTCGGTATCAAACCTAAATTGTAGGCCAAATTCGGTTTTATGCGCATTTTTGTTTCATTTTTCGATCAGATTACGGTATCTCATCTTCGCGTCAAGACCGACAATCTTGATGCCTATAATTTTGTATCAAATAGCAATACATTAATGGTAGTTTTATTGGTTTTATAGAAGGTGTTTCGTTGGGTTAAGACAGATTATAGGTCTAAAACATTGCAGATAGGGAAAATTGAGAAAAATTTTGGGTTTCAGGTGGAATCAATAGTACTTTTATTGACTCGACGAGTGCTAGATATTTTTAGTGGGCTGGCCCGAAAGAGGCCCGCAAAAGCCGCCCAGTTTGCGGTCAGTGGTCGTAGTATAGAAACGGCCAGGTGGGTGCCCGGGCAGATTTTAGCCTGCCCGGGCAACAATTCTCAACTGCTCGAGCAGCCAAAAACTGCCCGGCACCCACCCGGGCATTTATATTCTACGACCACAGAACGAGTCGGCTCTGCCCCACTCCTGAATGATGGATTTCTTAGTTCTAAGCAGTTCTTTGCACTCGAATGCATCTTTTTCGGTATCTTTCAACCTAAAATGATTTCATTTAATTTTCTAAAAGAAAACAATGTCAACTTCTCACTAAACATGTTCTTATTTATGATCTACTTCCAAATTCCCAAATTATAAGGTTAACAAGAAAAGAACACTAGTTACAGTATAGTTCTGGGCCTAAACTGATCCAAACTGCATTTAGCCAGCATCCGTACTGTGTTTACAGTCGGCTGCACTGTGTTTAACAGGAACTGCGTGTCTGTTGCGATTCCGCGTTTTTGCCGGTCCATTAGTCTTTTTTGTGAATCCATTAATGTTGGCAGAGTTATGGCTATTTTATGGGGCGAAAGCATAAAGATAGGCGAGAGACCCGCAAATAGCTCGTGTAATGAAGAGACGCAGAGTTTAAACACTGAAACTTGGTCTGTTCTGGGTCGCCGAAGCCCCAGAATTATTATTGTCAGCTGCAAATAATTACTGGAATGTAAATAAGTGGGGTAGGGGATTGGGGAAAAGAGAGGGAATTTCACGGGCCGGCCCGGACCGATGTTTGGTTCGTTCGGCGGGCTGGCTTGTTCTCACATCTGTGGCCGTATTCACCAACGTTCCTAAACGGGAAGGAGAACGCAAATTCCCGGCGGCAACGTTTTTCATTCCCGCTACTAACCTACGGGAACAAAAATCGTTTTGGGAAGAAAATTATGAATGCACGGGACAGACGGGAACGTTGATGGATACGGCCACTGGAGAGAGGAGGATTACAAGTTAAAGAAAACTGTCTCTAAATCTCCAGCGTGAAATTGTGGTATAGTCAGCGCCAAGAATAATGGTGGAGTGTAAAGAATTCAACGTCCGAGCCCCTTTTGCGAGCACCGCGCCAACATCTGGCGGCTACTCTACGTTCAAAATTGTACTTTGCAAGTAAGCGCGTGCCATTTACCTGCAGTTGCGGTGTTAAAAATTGTAAAAATACGCAATGGAAACTCCATTATTACTCTCGGTGCTGACTGTAACATCTTCTTTGAATAAAATTTGAATATAGTGAATCCTCAGTTTAGCAAGAAGGAAGCAAGAATTTAGAGACAATTAATTAAGCTTGTATTTTTAGAGTTTCTCTTCTCGCGGAGCCTTGTTATGGCATGTGATGCAAACGCATTCTGAAGATCAGTTACTTAAGTGTGATAAGTGCGAACAACGATTTGGTAGTAGGGAAATGGTTAGTTTAATAGAAGTAATACAAAGTATAGTCAGATTCAAAAGTAATGAGACCGTGTATGCTGCGTACTTAGTCATTTTTAACACTGCGCCTGCTGTAATTTCGCGCGCGGTATCAGCAGATTGCAAACTTTCTTTCGCTCTGCCTTATTAAGACAAAATATTGCAACACTTCTGCTTATTAACATTGCTATATTACTTTTGAATCCGACTATATAGAATTTGTTAATAAGTTAAACAGTTATAAATAACAAAATGTTCTTAAAAAGCCTTATTGGATCACACTATGCCGTGGTCACCAATGTTTTGGAACAAAATACACTATGTATACTATTTATTTAACTACAATAACCTATATTTACTTTAGATTAACTCTCACGAGTGTTGTGGTGACCTTCGTCCTTCTACAGCTGCTGGTCATGCTAGGGATTCGCGGTCTCCAGACATGGACCGCGGATCCGTGCCAGCTCAGGCAACAACCTCATTCTCATTGGTAAGCTTGTTACTTTTAAAAGAGGTAACTTGTACATTTGAAGTTAATTAACATTCCAGAAATTACCATATATAGTCCGTTGCGAAATGAATGAAAGCGGTGTTGAAAATCGAAAAAAATACGCAGCATACACGGCCTTATTACTTTTGAATCTGACTATACCCTTATCAAACTGGTCTGCTCCAAACTGAATTGTGAATGTTCTTTTTAAAAGTTCCAGACTACTTCCAATAAAGACTATCGAATTTTAGGCCGATCCCAGCTTTGAAGAAGATGATGACGAGCTAATGGATGATGAAGATGACTCCGAGGACCAGCAAATGCCTTCCATCTCCCTTTTGAATCAACTATTTCCTCCTAAGACCAACATGCCGTCTAATATTCCTTGTTCAATGGCATCGGCTATGTCTAATCCATTGAATCTGCCTATGTTCCCAATGGGGGCAATGCCACAGTTCGGAGGCGGTGGAGGGCCACAACCACCATGTGAGTTAACTAAAAAAGTTACAGGATTTACAGTTATCCGAATTATTACACCGTATCAGATTTGATAGCCAGCCTCCATGTTAATCTTGAGAAATTAAGTATTTTATATAGGGTCTATCTCGAAATAACATAACTTTTACTAATTTCAGCTACTTCAAAGTTTAAGTTATCGGAATATAAAGGTTTTCCCAAGCCAAGTCTTTTTTTATTGTTAATGCTAAAAATATAAACTCAATTACAATAGGACTCTATTTATAATAAGCTACAGTAACCCTCCTTTTTAGTCTTCATGCGACCACCCTTTGATCCTCGTTCGGACATGTTTCCCCCTTCTAGGAATGACGTCAGCAATGATGATGACTGGGAAGCTCTCATGGAGGTAAGAAAGCTGCAGGCTACATCAGATAGGAAGCGCTATTGACTAATTCGGTAACTTTGCAATTTGTCGCCCTTATTCGGAACTTTGCTTTTGGTAAAAGTTATTCCGTACAGCTATATAGCAACATATTTTCATTATCATCGTGTGTTTATATATGATTCTAAACAATTATATATAGATGGTGGTTTAATTATGAAGTTGGCAATGGTGTATTTTTAGAGAAATATGATATTTGTCTATAATCTATAAAGTTAGAGCACGAAATTCGCAACCGAGCGCGTAAAACAGCACCTTTTTTGTCAAGCATAGATGATCGCGAGCATCAATACACAGTTTCATCATAATTTTGTAAGTTTTTTAAAGTTTTTGGATAAGTTTATCTTTCAATTTTGCAAGTTTCGATTATAAATTTGATATACCTACGTAAAGACTTGCCAAATATATTAACAGTTCTGCCGTGCTTAAAAAAACAAACTTTTTATAAATAATTTTACAGCTACACGGCTTAAAATCAAGTTCAAAAAGCCTAAAGTTTTCTTTTTTCTTTGTCTGGAAATACTTCATATTACCCTTGCTTATGCAACTGTCCCGAAGTTCAAAAAAAAATTGCCATCGACTCTAAGTAATATAATTTTGTTAGTCTATTTCGATACTTTCAGCCCTATCCCACCCGCCAGCCCAAATTCCGCTAAATATGAGTAGTCATTGTTGTTAATTTAGTCTCTAATGAGACTGGGGCGCGCTATCGTTTGTGAGCATAATGTGCATTTACATATCTAATTAGGGCTTTTATTTATTGAATTTTGATGTTGTCTAAATAGAATAAAAGAAAGTCACAAATTACACACAGAAATACTAATTCAATAAGAATTGTGTATACATATGTATATAGAGATGGAAAATAGAGAAATTATAAAAGAAAGGGACCAAAAGTGAGATGAAGGTCGTGAAGGGAGGAATCCATGGACCAGCAAAACTTCTCGGAGAAAACACAGGCCGGGCTTTTTTGTCGAATTCTCAATACTGAAGTTTTCCCAAAATAGAGACTGATATAGTCTATAACAAACAAATGACCGCAAAGCGCGGTGGTATACATAGGCTTCCGCAATTGAGTATTTGTCTTTTTCTGGACATCATACAAAATAAACCTAATACTATGATGTTTATCTGAGAACAAACAAAGAGTTACGCATAACGTTTAATTTAGATTTCGACGACGGATGAGGCTGAGAAGATACGTGCTCTAGTTGGTGACAAGGCGCTACCTACTACAGATCCTAACCAATGTATTTTATGTAGAAGAGTATTATCTTGTAAGAGTGCGCTACAAATGCATTATAGAACACATACAGGTAGGTAGATCTATTAAACACAGGGTAGAAGCTACCATTCTTGAAAACTAAAAGCTAAGGCTAATAGTCCACCGACACGGAGTTAGCTGATGGGTTCCCAAGCTTCAGCAGCTTTTTTGAACACGTTTTCTAGATAGTATATTTTTGGATTGCGTTCTGGTGAGCAAATGTGAACTAAATATTTTAATTTAGGAGGATATAGTTAAGAAGTTAATATGTTTTTTAGGAGAACGTCCCTTTAAATGCAAAATCTGCCAACGAGCCTTTACTACCAAGGGAAATCTAAAGACTCACATGGGAGTACATAGAGCTAAACATTCCTTTAGGTACGTACAACACATAAATTGTTATTTAACTTTAACTGTTATATAAAACATTATATTTTGATAAAAGGGGTCTGGTCTGATATAAAAGTCAGTATAGTCTACGGACAAATCTCATGTAGTTTAAAGGTCTATTTATTATAATGCGAGCGCACAATTCCATCGGTTGCTTGTACATTTTCTTTCGATATCCGCGTTGCTTTTAAATTCTACAGTACACCTCTGCAAACTATTCATCCGTCGACTATACTCTGCATCTAGCTAGGTTCCGTTTACACCTCTGATTATAGAATAGATATGGGATATGGTTGAGAACCTAAAAAGGGAATATTTGTCATTATTTACCGCTAAAGATAAGCCATTGTACGTAAAGTCTAGTCAAAATATTCTTTTGTTACTAATTTTCCAATATCTAAGTCCAATTAATACTTTAGATTGGACAGTTTCAGAGGTCTACCAATGGGTCTAGGTGGAGGCGGTGGTATGTCATCTATGGGAATGCAACATCATTCTATGCAACAAGGACTACAACCAGCACAACAATGCCCTATTTGTCAAAAGAGGTACGGTAACTTCAGTTACAGTAGAGCGCGTTACAATAGCAAGATTCAAAAAAAGACTAAAATTAAAGTTTGACAATTTGATTCCAAAAGTGAATAGGATGTGTTAAAAGATAGAAAGGCCCATTTTTAAGAGATTTCCCTTCAAGACTGCCTAGATACGCAACATCCCAGACCATGCAACCTGGGCCCGCGCCCGCCCGGGCCTAGGGCCGGGAGGTCTACCAAAAATTAATATCTCGAAAGTAATACTAATCGATATATGTAGGTAGTATTAATTTCTAGATTTTTTTTTGCCATAGACTATCTTTTCGTTCGTCCATTAGCATAAAGTTCATTCACATATATATTTGGATTGCTTTTTCACCCACATATTGGGCCCGGCTCGCTGGATGGTCTGTAACATCCTTATAAAAAGCATAAGACACGGCTTCTTCTATCGAACAACACTATAAGTTCTCGTTGCAACGAAAAAACGTGTGATTTTGAACGAAGATACTCAACTTGTCTAGTGTAGCTGAACTATTGATTATAACTTTGTTATTCATTACCGTTTTTCTATAAGATTTAAAGTATAAACTATTTATTTAATATGTCTTATTTTAGGTTCATGACTTCTATGCAGCTACAGTCTCATATAGCAGAGCACACACAGGCCCTAACCTCTAGAATACCACCTCAGTCACCTGTAAATATACCTACATCTAATCTTATGAACGAACGAGAAACACAAAACTCACCTCCGAGGTATGTATTAATAATAGATATACTAGGGGTAAAATAGTTGCTTCTTACTTATTTAGCCTTATTTTGGATCCATTATATCTAGAGTTTTAAATTGAACATGAAAAAACTTGAAAATTTGAACTCGATTAACAACTCTAATCCCATGATATCTTTTACTCCTATGGAAAGTACCGTATACCCGGCGAATTCGAAATGTCTTAACTTTTCAAGATAATAAAAAGTGTATTTTGAAGGCAGAAGTTGGTCTGACCGGTTTGAGGAGCCTGCTTTAAGGGAATCAATTTTGGTTTGAATAAGAAACTCAGAACTACTTCAAATCTCCAAAAACTAATTGAAACTAAATATTTCAGATCCGCTGCGCCCTCCTCCATGCAATTTCCTCCTGGATTCCCGCTGTTTCCCTTCTTCCAACAGCCTTTTCCTACAGTATCCATGCCTTCTGTTACAGTACCCTCAACTGAGGCTCCGCCCACTCCCATACCGGGATCCTTTAATTTAGCTCAGTTGCTAGGAAAACAGTTTATGAATGGAACATTAGGATCAAATGAGGATGAGGATGTTGCCGGTAGCAGCCAGGCTGGGTAGGTATAATTAGGGGAAAAGTATGTTCTATAGTTCGCGGACCAATCGCTTGCACCTCAAGATCTAACATATTTGAATTAGAGCACAGATTTGCTCTAATTGGTCTAATAATATCTAATAAATTTGCAGTTTGTACCGTAACCCTTTGTAAGCGATTAGTCCACCGACCCGACCGGTTTGAGGAGCCCACTCAGCGGAGTATGCTGGAGATCAGCGGCGGTTTATGAAAAAGATGGAAAATCGAAGATTTGGAAGCATTTTCTTAAAAATACATTTGTTTTTATTAAACCCCGCCTTTCTCCAAGATTCTGCGCTCGAAACCTAGCCGCTACAAGTGATTAAATGGCTTATATGAAAGTGTAACGAAGCTCTAGGAGCCCAACTAAGTTAACTCCTAATTTAGTTGAAATAAGAATCCGAAACAAGAAATTCAGACTTTTAATGGTTATTATTTTGTTATGACTCAAGGTGGTATCGCCTTCAGTTTAAATTAATCAAAAAAAAAGAGGTTAAAAGAACGTCCTCAAAATATCATAAGAGACCATTTCACAATATAGTTTGCCTTACATTTTACAAATGTAAGAAGTTGTTTTCTTGTAAGACGGTACTCCATAAGCTGTAAACTTGGAAATGAAGCTCTGAATCTTCCGCACTCAATAAAATCTTCTGTTTCAGTGAAATTAAGAAAGAGCCGACAACTCCTATCAAGGCAGTTGAAATAAAGAATGAAGTATCTGTGAACGCAGCTGTTATTAATGGTAGCTCCATTAGTCCATCTGGTAGTTCGGATACAACAGTTAGTGGAGAACAGAACCATGAACAGTGAGTTCACCTAATATAACAAAACTAGACGAACTATTTTAAAGATTAATAAAATAAGGCGAATTTGAGTTAATTACAATATAATACTCTCTCAGTAGTTTAGAGAAACATTTTTTGCACAAACAATGAAAAGTTGTAGTTATAATTTGACAAAATTAGAAAAAACATATAAACTTTTTATTTTCAGAACCGATGGATCCTCAGTAGGTAGATTCGAGTCAGATGGTGAGAAGAGTCGTTCTTCGTCGGTACAAGCACAGTCAACTCTACCTAGTTCGGAAGAGAAGCAGGTATACTATTTAGAATATATAAACTACAGTTAGACACACACAACTGTTTAATAACGTTTAGCCCGTTTTATGTATAGATAATTCAAACAAGTGTGGTCCTAAGCTTCACTCAGACCGTAGCTAAGCCCACTCCCGATTCAAAATTAGGCCTTTCTGACTAAGTAATAACATGGGTGCCAATTTCACGGGCCACCGGCCCGGAAAAATATTGACCCCAGTCACGTTTCGACTATTTTAGCCTGTAAAAGAAGAAGATACCTCACCCCGAGTGTCAATCGATAATCCTCTAGAGGCAATGCAGAAGATGTGGGCGGAGACAGAGCCACCACCGCCCAGACAGGTAATTATTATTGTAATATTAATATTATTAATAAGACAGAAAATCTAAAATAACTCAAATAATAATCATGTTAAAATAAAATAAAAAATGAGTGTTTTGCAGATGCCAGTTCTATCAAAACACCAATGCGGTGTTTGCTTCAAACACTTTAGCTCTAGCTCAGCCTTACAAATTCATATGAGAACTCATACAGGTAAGAAGAGTTTAAATAAGAACTGTTTATATGGAAAGATGTTAATTATCTTATTTAATTATCTAGTTCTAATATAGTCAGCGCCAAGAGTAATGATGGAGTGTAAAGAATTCAACGCTCGTCTGAGCCCCTTTTGCGAGCACCGTGCCAGCATCTGGCGGCCACTCTCCGTTCAATATTGTGCTTTGCAAGTACGCGCGTGCAATTTGCCTGCAGGTGTCGTGTTAAAAATGCAATTTGAAGAAACGGCTTCAAATCAATCGATATTCGATTCATTTTACATAACACCGCTGCTCCGATGACACTGCGCTGACAACCTAGTTATTGATAGATATTATAAAAGTAAAAATAAAAGTGTATTCTTTTAATTTCAGGTGACAAGCCCTTTAAATGTGATATGTGTGGGCGTGCCTTTACTACCAGAGGTAATCTAAAAGTACATATGGGTACTCATATGTGGCAACAGAGTCCTAGTCGAAGAGGTGAGTATATTTATTATTTTAAATATTATTAAAAAATAAAAAGTTTATTAAAATAATGTCAACATATCAATAATAAAACGTCTTAAGCTCAAATAGTCTTATCCTAAAGTGTTGTACGTTAGTATAACTCTTAATCACTCTGGAAACGGTATTATTTACTAATCAACAATGTTTTGAAATCAGAAGATACTTGAAATACTACTGTTTGTATAGTTTTATATTCATTACATCATAGTTACCGTATCTCCCATTCGTTGTGCCAAGAATCCCTACATCTCCATATCTTAGCGTCCTACCTGAAGTGTACAGTTTCAGGCCGTCGTATCTTTGACGGTGCGGGTGGTCCTTCTGAACCATCTTCTCCATCGGCCCTAGGTGCTGCAATTAAGCCTAGTCTACCGGGTCTACCGGGTCTGCCAATGCCACCGCTAGGATTATTCCCGCAAGCTGCCGGTGAGTGTGGAGAAAAAAAGTAGCCTGTCTCTTAAATCCATTTATTCCGTGTTTTGATAATTGAAGGAACCTCGGGAACTTTGTTTCAAATTTAAATTTCACAGAGATTTAGTGAACTATAAATGAACTGTTGATTTTGAAATTGGTCATAATAGATGTGGTGTTGATATAGTCGTTGGACCAATCGCTTGCAAGAGGTTACTGTACGAACTGCAACTTTATTAGATCTTATTAGTGCAAGAAGAGCAAATCTGTGCTCTAATTCTAATTTTTTAGACCTTTAGCTGCAAGCGATTAGTCCGCCGACTATAACACCGATGGTTAAATACAACTTTTTCAACAAACAAAGTTAAATACTAAATAATGAATGTATTTGAATCCAAAGCTCAGAAAAGACAGACCGATTTCCCAAAAAGTCGGCACCGGCCCTATTTGTAGCTGAAACAACCAATTCATGTAGAATAAGCAGAAGCAAAATATGTTAACTACATTACAGTACATTCTTTCGTTGCAGGAGTTCCCAACATAGAGATGATGATGATGCTATGGCGTACTGTATGTTCAGTTTGTCAAAAGGCTTGTGCCTCTCCGGCCGAGCTAGAGTCTCATTTAAAGGACCATCTTACCGGCACACTGGGGGCTAAAGGACTGCCGGGTACGGTAGATGCGGACAGTCCTTCATCAACTCCAGCTCTCGATTGAAGTCTTCTAACATTTTGTATTAGTCTTTGGAAAGTTTTAATAATTTTTTTGACCAAGAACATCAGTAAGAAATCGGCAACAACCGGCTCTTGTAAAGGACTATATTTTAATAAAAATAGAATATCATATTTGTATTTATTCATTTTATTAACTCTTCTCTTCTCCAGCATTGCCACAAACGCTGCAATCTTCTCCTAGGTATTTCCTCAAAAATCTTCTCGATTTTTGGCTTTCGAAGCCCAGGCCCGGCCCCAACCTATACTTATTTGTGCAAAAGTATTGATTTATTGATTATTGTTGTATTCTATTTTATTATTTCCATGCTAGTCTGGCTTCCCCCCGGTTCATAATGGTCTCTAATCTAAACACAATGATCCCCGTGTTATGGAACTGTGCAAATGAGGGCTTGTAGACCTTTAAAAAGATGTTTTCTAACAAAATAGTCCTTTAAAAACACTACAGTAACCTTATAATAGGTTTTATCGAATTCCCAGATTTGGTCGTGCACGCAATCTTTTTGTGCAGTTCTGGAAACTACCCCCCAACTACTTAAATAGAATAGTTCGTTTAAAGATCAAGAAATATAGTTTTTAACTTATTTAAGTTAAATACTACTTTATATTTAATGCATTCTATAAATCGATATTATATATAGAAATCTTTAAGCGAACTATACTTATAGTCGACAGACGGATCGCTTGCACGTAAAGGACTAAGAATGTTGCGCTGGAGCGCTAATATGTTTGGGTTTCAGTCTATTACCCCTTAGTATCCGCGCTCCTTTACAAAACTGAACGTATACCCCTGCAAGCAATTCGTCCGTCGACTATGTAATCCGCATTTTGTAAAGCATTCTTGTAAGCGAGTTGTGTGGAAAACAAGGAGTTTACGTATTTGCGTATATTTCTTTTTAAAACACCGCTCTCTTCCATTTTCGGCGATTCCGAGCAATGATTCTCAGCCCAGCATAATAATTCTACATACTTAACTAAGGTGCTTAGCCATTTTCGACGGTGGTGGTCTATTGTTTATATATAAAGTTTATTTTGTCTATTAACTTACATTTTAATTCTGCTTATATAGGCATTTTATATGAGATTGTACCCGGTTTTACAAGAAAATCTCAAGTTTCGAAAGCTTTCGCGCATTTAATAAGTTTATATATATGTAAGGTTCTAATTTTAAGTATTAAAGTTCTTTTTATCTCGTTTGAAGTAGACTGGTAGCGCGGTGGTACAATTTTTTGCAAATAAACACCGCAGCTTTTAGCTATACCACGCCACCGGTCTAGGTTTCGAATCCGACTATAATTTCATTTTGATGACGGTTCATTGCGTATTCTTCTTTGTATAAGAAATCTCATATTGTTCTGTACCCTTCTTGTTCCTCAAACTCTTTATTTTTACTTTTATTATTAATATTATTGATTGATTGATTTGATGTCTGGTGCATGTGATAAATTATATAAATTTGCTTTAAATACATTGTTTTTCTAAGTTTAACAAATGGGGGGAAAATTCGAAGCTATGCGGTTCTATTACCAATCATGGTTGAAATGGTGAATTAGTGATATTTGGCTCCCAAAAGTTAGCATTAGAGCGCGACTCTACATATTTATACTTTTTCTGACTTTAAATCCCGGATGAAATACTCTACTTTTGGATATATTTTAGCTTCCTAATAAATAGTATACTAAGCCTGAACCAGCTACTAATCTTTTGGGTGCCTAAGCGCAGCTATCGCGCCCCTTTTTATAGTTTCACTTTATAGGTAAACGTGCTCTAATAAAAATGGGAGGCATATGTCCGCAGTACGAAATGGTAGCCTAACCAGCTTACTAGCTCTAATCTCGAGCAGGGCTCTATATCAGAATCCATACTAACATCCGTCACTTTTTATAATAGATCAAATAATCTAAAAATTGTCTAATCGATATAATTTCGAATCCCTTTTGGTCACAAAACTGACATATCGGGTCATAATAAGGGTGCTCGTATATACGGTGGTTACTTAGCTCAGCTTAGTAAGCTGGTTAGGATGCCTCCGGCGCCAGTCGGGCACCCACCCGGGGAGGTTCATACTACGGGCACAGATAATAAGTGAGCCGCTTCGGGGAAAAGTCAACTACGTTTTCTATTTTTTATCTGATTCATTATCTGTGTGATGAAAAATTAGAACCAAGCACCCCTGATTTCGAGGTACATAGACTGTATAGACGTTCAGAACAACATAGAGTACGAACAAATGCTTATTAACCAAGTTTAAGCTTGTCTTAACATTATTGCAAAGTTTTTGCATAGGTATGTGACGCCATACAGCGAGTTTGAGGTTGTCTTATAAAGTTTAAGGAGTACGAAGAAGGTAGCACCTCTGAAAGGTCTCGCTCTTCCTGAGAACATTCCCAGTCTGACAGTCCGAGGCAGACTTGGCATAGTGTACTCTCGTTAATGTAGGTATATTGTGTCATGGAAGATTATCATTAGATACTCCTAATAAGTCTTTTTATTGCTAGTATAAAAAGTGCTACCAAACGAATGGAGAATAGACAATATAATAGAGTTATCTTTCATTTATGAGTTTAGAACTATCTCGGAACCGGTAGTTCTAGCTTGTAATCATACATATATACATGTATCCAGATATCATAATCGAAAGAACCAAAATGAACCCTTGTTTATTCACAGAAACAGCTTATTTTACGAGAATATGAGCATCTTCTTAGCAGACGATGTCTCCTGGGGGAACAGACTGGGCCATTGTGTTGTTGCGATTCAATGATAGCCTAATGGTCTGAGGGCCCCCCTTTTATACACAGAAATTTACTATTCCCTTAGCGAATTAGGTTATTTTCTGTTTTCTCAACCAAATTCTGCTCTCTTTGGTTGAGTTGCGAATGGGTTTGCTGGGATCTGGGAAATTCAAT
>JAQGAV010001979.1:0-17814 GCA_034691345.1 Phasmarhabditis papillosa
AGGGCATAAAAAAGCTGGATACCGGCGCGGCCTAGCCCTGCCCGGGCCGGCCGGATTACCACCTCAGGGCATAAAAAAGCTGGATACCGGCGCGGCCTAGCCCTGCCCGGG
Source organism: Phasmarhabditis papillosa (assembly GCA_034691345.1). Taxonomy (NCBI): domain Eukaryota; kingdom Metazoa; phylum Nematoda; class Chromadorea; order Rhabditida; family Rhabditidae; genus Pellioditis; species Pellioditis papillosa. The sequence goes on from JAQGAV010001979.1 coordinate 112, forward strand.
CCGGCCGGATTACCACCTCAGGGCATAAAAAGCTGGATACCGGACGGTCTAACCCGGCCTAAACCGGCTCGGCCCGGCCGGATAACCACCTCAGCTGATGGGACATATGGTTTAAATAAGTCAGAACCAATATTCAGAGACGTTTATGCCGGGAGTTAACTTATCCCATAGAAGTTTCGTTACCCAAAAACTTTGATTTTGACTTATTTTTGAGCACTTTGTACTTTAAAATTAGTATATAGAACAATAAAAATGCATGAAACAAAAACCACTGTTTTGAGTATGGAAAATTCGAAAATTCAGGGTTTTCCCAAAAACGTTGCTGCAAAACGGGGATAAGCTCTACTTTTCATAGTTCAATTAACTGGGTATCATAAGCAAACCAAACTTAAGTGTTTTAGAACCATTCATTTTCACCCTCAATTTCCTACCAATCCTTCAGAACGGCACTATATCATACATTTCTATTTTATTACAGTACTCTCCCGCTAAACAGCTCCCTATAGTAATTTGTCTCTTAATATCCTAAGCGGCGAGCTAAAGGGCCGCTTATGGACCACCCTAGTTGAAAAGGGGACCCGTCTAAGGACTAGAAGGATCAAGACACTATAAAACACGCATCAATGCACCGAATTACTCACTCTCATATATTATTGGATTAACGCCTATGAGAAGGATTATGGCTAGAACGATAGACTAGGTTACCTAGTTTGAGTTACGCTATATTTTTTGAAAAAGGTTTACGATGAGCAATCTTCAACACTCTAGAAAACAGAATTATAGTCTAATCCAACCATAATAACGGAGTGTTAAAAATTTTAATCTTCGAAATGACTCTGAAAGTTTTCAAAAAACGAAAGAAGGATCGCGGGCACCCGTCCCAACTCGGGAAATGAGAATATGGGATGGGCCTCCGGATTTACTTTCCAGAATTCCTACCCTATTGGGATCCTCTTTTTCTTCATTGTATTATTGAAAACTTTGCTTTGAAATACAAATTCACTCTATTTTCTTAGTCCCTTGCATCATCTTTCCATTTTGGTTCTTTCAAATGACCGTTGGATATCAAAAATGCGCTGTTAATAGTGGTTGTAGTGTGCACCGGTTAGAACACAAAGATGTTATTATGAATCAGTTATGAGTAAGAGAATAGGATACTAAAGAGAACTAGACATAAAAGGATTCTATCTCAATATCGCCAGTTTGAAATTGTTAAAAACTCTAAACTATAGTCTGCTGCAAGGTTTCCAGCGCAGAATCTTGGAGAGAGACGGTGCTAGATTATAATAAATGTATTTTGACGAAAAGGCTCCACCGAGTTTTCATTCATTTTATATAACACCGCTGTCTCAGGATAGCTCTTGCAAGAAACTATATAAAGTGTTACTCCATTCTACTTAGAAGCTTTCTGAATGTCAGAGACCGGTCAATCTCCAATAGAAAAGTACAATAAAAGCAAAAATTTGCTTTTCTTCTAATAGTTATTTGAAGAAATTAGGGATTCATGAAGTTGCTGAAACTATCGCATGACTAACCCCGCTGACATCCATTGGTTCCAGGCACATGTACCCATCCAGGACAGCACTCGGCCACTGTCTGACGCCTTGTTCGATTAACTGTCTTGTAGGTATGGAAATATACGGTCCTGAAATTGAAATATTGATTTTTATTGAATCTTGTTTCTCAATACAATTCTAAACTAATATGGGATCTTTTCGCGAAGTTTGGTCGCTTCAAAGGACTGTAGTTTTTGGGAAGCAATATTCGAGTTATAGTTTTATATGATTCCGACAATCTTTTGGGTTTTGTTGAAACTTTGCTCTAAGCAATAACTATATTTCCCTGTTCCCTGAGTATCACCTTACGCATTACCCGTCTTTGACTGCGCATCGGCTCGTTTTGACTAATTAGAGGGTAACAGTCTTTACTGTAGAGGACACCCGGCCCCAATGACGTAACCCAGACTATATTAATTACTATTATTTATTGTTATACATTATTCAATAAGGCGAGTGGCCAAATAATTTAGGGTGCAAAACGTCTCTCCGTATGGTTAGTCAGTCCAGACTCCACAGAGGGCCAGGCCGGGACAAAAACTTTCAAAAATCTCGACCATGGCACGGACAACTTTTGGGTAGTCTCAAATCCACGTAGCCTTGATCTGAGTTAGTCAATTGCTGCCTTTAATGCGTTTGATGACTTTATAGGGTGAAACTATATTTGATGAGTTACACAGTGTTCTTAAACCGTTTCAAATGCCTATAGTGTGATTCAAGATAAATAATGGAGTGTTACTTGCGTATTTTAAAGAAATTTTGCGTATATTTTTGGTTTTCGAATACTTTCAGAGCCATTTTCAAATAGAGATTCTTTTTTAACACTCCATTATTACTCTCGACTCAGACTATAATACCCCAAGATGTTGAGGGAATACCAGACATTTTTAAATCTCCTATTTTAGGAAATTTGCCATCGAGTCGTTTTTTGCACTTTAATGGGGCTCTTTTATTGTTTCCGAATCGCATAAAGGCTTATTTAAATTCCGAAAGCACAGTTGCACTCTACGAACGCAACATTCTGGCTATTTATGGAATTTGGAGCAAAAAAGTCGAAATAGTTGACTAGTGAATCAGATGTACAATTAGAAACTGAACTGTTTTAAATTCTTATTGTCAGCCGAGTTTTCATGCAACGCATATTGTGATAGTCAGCGGCAAGAGTAATAATGGAGTGTCTCTTGCGTATTTATAGGATTTTTAACACCGCACCTACAGGCAAATTGCACGCGCTTACTTGCAAAGTAAAATATTGAACGAAAAGCAGCCGACAAATGCTGGCGCGGTGCTCGCTAAAGGGGCTCAGATGAGCGTTGAATTCTTTACACTCCATTATTACTCTTGGCGCTGACTATACCGTTATAGTAATTATAATTGATCGGCTGTAACTTTACCGGTAAAAAGATACCCTCTTGAAGGTAATCTGGACAATTGTTGGCTTGTGAAACTTCAGATTCGGAAGTTAATTTAATTTCGGATAGTCTTTATTAATTTTTTAGTCAAACTCACTTGGGTTCCCTAACTGAACATGCTTTGAATTGTCCATTACATCCAGGCTTCCTACTTCGTACATACTTTGTATAGGCTTGTACACAAGGCTCTTTTACAGTGACTATCTCAACTTCTTCATGAGGACACACGTTTTGCCTAAAACAAGGTATAAGTTACAGTAGTGGGTTCTCAAGCGGGGCGGGGCGGGCCGGCCCGGAAGTTTCAAAAATTCTCGGCCCGGTCCGGACTTTGAGAACACCGCAGTAGTTAAATAATGTGTACGAGAAGTTACTGATCTATATTTACGCAGTATTTTACACTATTATCAAAGTTTTTACTATGCTGACTAGACCTTATTCATTTCAAATATACAATTATTTACTAGTCTTGTATTAGTATATATACTCTGTTCGGGTCAAGACTTTTACCTGAATGTTTTAATTTTAACGCCGGCACAAGACAGGTAAGATAGTTTAACAACAGTCTGTCTCATTTTTGTTGTGTATTTCATTTGCGCTCTGATCCCTCTTAAAGCATCCCACTAACTATAACTTCAAAATTCCCATGTTCTCCTCCCTAAGTCACCTGTACTGACCTTTTTATTGCACAACTTCTGTCTCTAATTCCCCGGATTAATAAATATAATCATAAATGTTAACTCGCTTATCAGTTAGGGTCGCCCGCACAGTTTAGTGCGTTGTTTTCGCTCATGGCGGTGGAATTCTAAAGCTATGGGAAGCCGGTAATTAAACTACTGTTTACAACTATAGAAATGGAAAGACTCTAACTTATTCAGATTTATCAGTCTTGTGGAAATGTAATATTGGTTTTAAAGTTAATTCCGTAGGTCGGAAAGAAGGGTGTGGTCAGAGCTGATTATCCGGCCGGCCCGGCTTGACCTCGAAAACCTTAGGCCGGATAACCAGCTCTGGTCGCAATAGCTAATTTCCAGCCAGTATTACGGGAAACATCGGTGTTAAACAACAAGAATGAGAATTCGGTGTATTGGGAATCTTTCTTCAAAAGTGCATTTATAACACCGTTGTTCTATAGGATACTCTGCTAAAAACCCAGCTCTTGCAAGCAGGGATGGCAAGGGCCGGCCCTCCAGGCCCCACTAATGCGAAATTCCAAATTTTTTTCCAAAATTTCCAATAAAAAAAAAAATTTGGAAAATTTGGAAAATTTGGAGCATTATTGATCGGTTTCGAAAATGACGGCCGGCCCGGGTCGGCCCTCACTTTTGCCAGCCCTGTTTGCAAGTTTCTAGGCACAATATGGTTAATGTCACTGAATTGAGACTGAACTAAACGTTAGAAAGTCAGAATTGGCCACATTCCTCCTCCGAAAGTACGAGTATCAATTATAAACGAATAACAAATGATAATTTCCTGTTTTATTATTATTATTAAAACCCCTCAGCTTTTGGAATAATCAAAATAAGAATGGATCATTCCACAAATCTGGCTCTCAATTCCAAAAAAGATAAAGCGATCTAAATTTAGCAAACCCCAGTCCCTTTCCCTCGCCCGCCACTATAAATCTTTTGACAGTTTATCCTTGGCACCTCGATTGCGCAAGCGACAAAAGAGGCTGACACATTTCACGCGTCACTACATTTGCACCAAGAACATTAGAAGATAACGGAATCGGCTAAAAGGAGACTGCGATTACTCGGGATTGTGAGAAAATCCCGAGTAATGTGGGATGAATTATGGATAATAATAATCAATAGGTTAAGAAAAGCACTCGGTTTTTGGGAAATAAAAAAATTAAAATCTGGCATATTCTCAAAGTTTTAACAAATTCATGCACTGTATTGAAGAGTTGGACAGCTCGGCCCTAAAAAACGACCGCCAGCCCGAAATTCGAACTTGAGCTCGGCCCGAAGCCCGAAAGCCCGTTTTGATCAAGGCCCGTTTGAGCCCAAAGCCCGAAAGCCCGGTTGAGCCCAAAGCCCGAAAGCCCGTTTTGATCAAAGCCCGTTTGAACCCAAAACTCTACTGTATTGCTTATAGAAGCAGTGAACTTCTCTAATAAGTGGAAAACAAGGTTCTAAAATTGCATACTATTTAAAACTTCTTTCAAGTTTAGCGAAAAGTGGATCTTCCATAAGTTAAAAACCATTTTAAATATACATCTCAAAGGGCAGAGCCTTCTGAAACTTTTCGCCAAATTTTGCGTAGTCTCTGAACTTGATGCTTCTAAAAACACTACCTATCTATTATCATTAGACGTCAGACCTATTCATACCATCATGTATCCCCTGACCCCTGAATCAATCGCTCGCGCCCTATTTCGAATAGTAAAGTGTTCGGTTGTGCTCCATTGCAAGTACAGTATGATTCATGGGAATTCCGTCCTTTAACTAGCCATAAAATCAGGTGTAAATGGTCATTTTCCTGTGTATCCTAGGGGTTGTAATACAGAGCTGATTCTATACAAATAAGCTAACACAACAGGTGTTATATATATGTAGGATGAATACTAATGCGATATGTTATATATAGTCAGCGCCAAAAGTAATAATGGAGTGTCACTTGCGTATTTATTGGATTTTTGACACCGCACCAGCAGGCAAATTGCACGCGCATACTAGCAAGATACAATATTGAACGGAGAGTAGCCGCCAAATGCTGGCGCGGTGTTCGCAAAAGGGGATCAGATGAGCGTTGAATTCTTCACACTCCATCATTACTCTTGGCGCTGACTATAGTCTGCATGAGCTAGGTTTTTAACGAAGTATCCTAAGGAGCAGAGGCGTTAAAAAAATGAATGACTGGAGGAATGAAAGCCTTTTGTTCAAAAGTACATTCTTTTCTGACTTAAAACTTATTTGGGTTACTTTTTTGAAAGACTATTCAATTTTGATAAGTCTAAGTTTAGGCTTTAGTTGATGAACGTTTGAACCGGAAACCCTTTTCGTTCATAGTACAACTTCTTTTTATTTATTTTTATTCAAACTCGGAGATGTATGAAGTAGATAAGGAGTAAAGAGCCAGTAGCTTATTTGATGGAATGCCACTCATTTATTTCTTAAGCAATTCCCAGGAGAAACAATAATATTAAAATCATTTTTCATTTATAGTAGAGTTCGGAAAATGAACAACTATGTTATGTATTATTTCTAGTAGCTGCGCTAGGGAGCATCCTAGAGAACTGCAGAAGGCTTGGAAAACAAGCAGTTTGCTTATCCCATTTTTCGTGCCCCGAAGACTGAATGTTATAAAGAAGCGGTCTCTGCTCAGAAGATTCCGGAATGAATAGCCGAAACCCTGCGCTGTAGAAATCTACAGTTATTGTGTGATATGTGCGATTACAGGAATTAAACTAGTTTAACTTTAACTTAAACTAGAGAGCGGCAGTGTCAAATAATTATGACTAATCTTTTGAACAAAACACTACCAATCCAGTATGAGACCGCTGTTCCCCAGGAACTACGTTAAAACCTACTATGGTTACAGACTATACTTATATAGTCGGATTACTTATATAGCCAAAACTGCTTGTACGCAATTGCTTTTATCTTGTAATCAATTTTCTACATTCCATAATTCGTTTTGAATCCGACTATAGCATTCTTCTAAAATGTCATCTATGACTTTTCGGAAGAATCGAAGTATTCTCGATCGATCCAGAAAATGTGGCATTATTCAAGAAAAAACCAATTTTTTACAAAAATAACTATAATTTCCACCTGATGATTCTTACGCAACAACTAGGCATTTAAAGGATTATCCCCGTTCCTAAACTACCTAAACTCCTAACAGCTCCGAACACCTGTATTCTCTAAACATCTCCACTTACTACCCTGTGTTTACGCGTTCTCTCACCGGTGGCCCTTGAGCCTCTCATGATATTTGATCAATTTTGTTATTATTACCTATTACGGCGATCTATATTGATTTATAGTGTGTTTATATATTGTGAGCATAATCTTTTTGGCCAACAAATTACAACAATTGTTCACTACAAGTGTTTTGTCTAAGGATCGTGGCGGGACCCTATTCAATTGCGGTTAAAGGACTGACCAGAGTTAGTGACAGACGGCTGTGGCAAAGTGTCTTGCGGGGAAATTGAAACTTCGAGAAGTTCGCCAAATTTTGGGATAAACTACTTATGGCAAACTTGTTCTTCCGAAGCTTACCAATAAGTTTTTACAGTTTTTGATATCGAGAAAGTTGGAAAACTTTTTTTGAGTTGGCAAGTTATGTTTGGTGAAAGTAACTTGAATGACGTCGTTTTATAGCTTTGACAAATTTAAAACTAATTTCAAAAACCGAAAAAGCATTTTCACAATCTTTCCCAAACTATCAAACCCCTCGAAATCTTCAGTTTTTCTTTTCTATATTAACTATGCACTTCTTTCTATGCGGCACATTCTTATGGGGTCACCTCATGTCGTTTCGCATTTTCTGTGATGGCGATTTAACGCAGACGCGGCGGTGCAAAAACTCGCCAGGCGCAGGCACATTAATTCACGATTTCACGCGCTATAATGAGCCTATGAGGTTGTGGAGAAAGTTATTGAAATATCATTAGGATGGTGGAAGAAGTTTTTTCTAGATTGATTGATTGGAGAGTATTTGAGGTAGCAGAGCAGTTTAGTGAATGAAGATTCTTTTGGAAATATGAAAAATACGGCTGATTTAATGTAGAAGTAATTCGTTGACAGTAATGCCATTCAGGGCTTGGAATTTGACGGGCCGGCCGGGCCGGAGCTGACATTTTGGGAAACGGGCCGGCCTTTTCCCAGCCATGAAGCAATTCTAATGCCACCTGCAAACTAAGTTTTGCTGTTCTGATACAGAACTTAACTCAGAGGTGGTTTCCTACTTATAAAAGAATTGTTGAAGCTTTTTAGGAAAGCCGTATTCCATTTTCTGCAACTTCTCAAAATCTCGTCTGCTTTGTGAAATCTCCTGGAAACTCACCGTATCCCAATTTTTGAAGGGAATACCAGACATTTTTAAATTTCCTATTTTAGGAAATTTGCGCATCGAGCCTACGTCTTTACAACTTCACTCCGCTACGCTGCCAAAACCTAGCAACCCAAATAAATCTTGCATCCCCTCAAATTTGGTAACTAGCACCGCTCCTGCAGCAATAGTAGTTAGCAGTCACAGGATAGCTAGCTAAATACATTTATCATTTTAGCTATAAATCTCGAGCAATTTCACACATCGGTTAAAATATGTAAATTAGCTGTGTAAATTAGTAATATGTCAGGGTGACAAGGGGTCTAGCCAGTAATAACCAATACAGCTGCACTAAGATTAGAATTAAACATTGTACGATTAGGATTGGTAGTCAGGCGGAGAAAATGGGCTCGGCTCGGTAAGGACCGGTTTTTTAGAAATGCGGTTGGCAGGAAACTTTTGTCCCTTAACAAATAAAAATGTTAAGATGCGGCAGATTCGAAACTTAACTGAAAGTTTGAGCTCAGTACCTTACTTTGGATAAACCATCTGAGTATATATCAGTTGTTTCTATTCTATGCTCTCAATTCATCTAAAATTATGTACTTGGCCCGTTGAGAAGGTGCCGGAAATTTTTAAAACGGGCAGGCCCTTTCCACATATGTTACTTGCACAATCAGAAAGCCCTCCGTTCCATGGATTTCTTGCTACCCTAATCTCTATATGTAAAAGTAATAAATTTCCCTCAAAAGAACCACAGAATTCTCGGTTTGTCTCATTTGTTCCGTTAAGCCGACTGTCAGTTTAGTGGATTAACTGCAAGAAACCCCACTTCTATTTTGTCGTTCTCAGACTCAAAATGAGTGATTGAAAAGGTTTTAGTTGGCCTCATTCGTGAGGAAGAGGGCAGAGAACCAAATTGGTGAAATACGGTACAAAAACTAAAGATAGAGTATGATTTGAACGTAATAATGGAGTGTTACCTGCGTATTGTTGGGTGACTTTGCGTATACCTAAACTTTAGAGTTTTTTTAAATTTTTTTTTAGTTTTTTTAACACTCCATTACTACCCTTAAATCGGATTATAAGAACTTCCCCCAATTGAAATAGGTTCAATCCTTCAACTAGAACAATATAGATGATTAATGTGTCCTTGTTATTGAAAATAGGTTACAATGTACTTCCAATTTTGTTTGGTTTTCAGTTATTAGATTACATTGTATCAGAAAAACAAACAATATATTAGTCATAATATAAACCCGCCAACTTCGCTACCAAAAACAAAAACTTGGTCCAAAACAGTTACTTTTCTGTTTATGCAATCTTTGGATGAAAAACATGGTGTAAGATGCTTGAGGTACTGGCTTCCCTTGCCTTCTGCAGCTACGTGGAGTCGAACCCACAGCCTCGGATCTACGCGGATTTAAACACGTTACTACTTTATGTTTTAAACTTTTATGTTAGGCTTACTTACGATGTTTTGAAGATTTCCTAGGTATAACAAAATTTCAAATTTCAAATGGTCAAGTTTGTTTAGGCCTCCCCACACAGCCTTGAAGTTTACTAGCATCTGGTCTTTCGCCTACGAAAATGCATTGCCTAATGAACGGTAATTTCTCAATTCGAACCGAAAAAAAAATCAAATCCATAAATCAACTAGACCTCTTTGCCTCTGGTTAATGAGTCAGATTTACGAAAATAGTCGTACCCACTTATTCTATATAAATTATATTCAAAAATAGTTCGAAATCAAAGTTTTCAACCTCAAAGTGTTCAAAAAAGTTTCAAAAGCCCAAGAGTTGCATAAAAACAATATGGTGAAGGGCTTGCTGACAGATTACTGTCTCTAGGGAGCTAGAGGGAAAATATGGTGGTTTTTATAGTTTCGAGAACGTTGCGAACTTTTGTTTAAAGTTGGAATACAGGAAACAAAATAGCTTTAAATACTATATTAAAAGTTTAGAAAGATAGCTCCTTGGTAAAACAGGAAAACGGTTTATACCCAACTAAAGCGATTTTAGTTGCTAACGTAGTTAGTGGATTTCAGCTCACTATCCTGTGGCCGTAGAATAGAAACGCCTGGCTGGGCGCCGGGCAGTTTTTAACTGCCCGAGCAATTATGGATTGTTGCCCGGGAAGGTTAAATCTGCCCGAGCGTTTCTATTCTACAGCCACTACATAAAAAAGACTGAAAAATCCTTGTATTGGTAGCGTTACCCTCAAAAGTACACTGATATTTATTTTCCACCGCCTTTCGGCTCACGATACCGCGCTAGAACTTAGCTCTTGCAACAGACTATACATTCCTAAACTTCGAATCCCTTTTCGCTGCTCTTTCTTCTTTACTAACTTCACTTTATGTTACAGCAATATTGTGTGCGAATTTTGGCTAAAAGCACTCCCGCTGTGCTTTATTTGAATGAAAAAGAATGCGTACAATTTCAAATACCAATATAGCCAGGCGCCCCCCTAACGTATTCGAACTATTCGAACGAACGCGCAACCTGTCGTAAAACCATCTTCTATTGAGGCAACGTAGTCCGGATACGTATGGGTTTGAATGGTATTAGAAAAAATAGATTCTTTTATAAAAATGATCTTTTTATGGGAACTACCCACTGGTTATAGTTTATTCAAAAGTTATTGAGCTATTGATAGACAAGCGTAGTTTTTTCAAGTTTTTTAACTTTCCAAATATTTGGTAAAATATAGAAAATATATAAGGAAATCCAAAGCCTCTGAGTCACTTTAAATCTAACAAAAGTTTTTCTATTCATTTCATGTAAAAACAGTTTCGCTCATTGTTCAACTATGCAAAAGTCAAGGTGGATGCATGACATTGGTGAGAAAGTTTAAACAAAGAAAGTTATTCTTATTGTTAGTAAAACGGAAAAACAAGGTTAGTAACATGAAAAAGGAATACAAGCCATATGTAAAATAAGTATCCGAACCGGTGTTCTCAAACGGGCCGGGCCGGCGCGGAAATTTCAAATATTCTCGGCCCGGCCCGACCCGACCTTGGCTTAGTTCGGATTCCGAATCAAGCCTAACCAACTTCAGAAAAGATTAGTATTTTAAACTACTGTAAGTTAAATCATATTACCTGTACACGGCAGAACCTTGGGGCCAAAACAGGACCCCGAGAAAAAAGAATTATCAAAAAAGTAACTATTTTGAAAACGATTGCGAAAATTCTCAGTTCAAAAACGTCCGATTTTGAAAATTTTAAAATGTATCGACTCACTGTCCAATCTTCAACTCCTGCAACTCCACATCAATATAGGGACCACCCTGTGACGTCAAAAATAATGAAAATAAGTAGAATAATAGAGAAAATAACAACATTTTCTAGCAGATTCTAATAGTTGTTGAGTGAATATAGTAAATAGAATGGTCTAGTGCATTACAGTACTCTGAAACATGAGCATCAAAAAGAAGCCGAAAGTGTGAGTTATAAAATGTGAAAACATTACTTTTTCTATAGCCTGTCTCAAAACCTAGACTGCAGCGCGCCGACTTTAATGGATGCGCGGTGAGGAAAATTTTGCCTTCAAAAGGCTCCGAATGGCTCCATATTCATCTTTTTGAAGGCGTAAGGACGGAGCAATGCAGTCTAGGTTTTTAAATAGCCTATATTTGAATAATAAAGTTATTTCACTATATAAACAGTTTTAAACAAGGCTGTGATGAAATAACACTCCAAAAATAAAACAGAAACTTCCAAACTAAAGCCAAGTCAGCTTTTTGTTTGGATAAAAGTACCTGCCACTATTTCGAAACACCCTATGCCCTCCCCCCTACCGCCCTGACTAATAAAGTAAAGCAAATTAATAATATAAGTTTCATTCTTAATTCAATACAAAGCCATTGAAATCATCAAAAGAACAAAGACGAGCCGCGTAGAGTGCGCAGAGAGCGGTTTTAGCCAAGAGAAGCAATATTGAAGTTGAATCAGAATATAACAAAAGGGTATGTGTGGTACTAGGATTACTTTGTTTATAAACAATAAGTAACCATTTGTAAAGGTACTGGTTCCCAGTACGACAAGTAAAAATCTGTGGTTTTGCCAACTAACTATAGCCAGCCTAAGAGTTTGCCTGGTGAGATTAAAAGACGTTTCGCAAATAAATAGTCTATCTCAAAACATAGGATTCCAGCGCGGTATCACAAGCGGGCGCTGTGTTATAAAATATGAAGATACCTTTGGAGAAAACGCACCATGTCAACCGATTTTACATTCATTTGTTATAACACATCGCCCCCGCTCGTGATACCGCGCTGGAAACCTAGGTCTTGAGATGGACTATACAATTTTTTTGATGGAATTCATGCACTTAGTGAATCAAAGAAGTTATTGAACATCGTATTAAAATAAAGAACGAGCTTTTTTAGGGGAAATATCCTAGACTATCACACAATCGTTTTCTTGCCGTTGGGTCTATTGCAATTTTGCCACCGCAATGAATTATTATAATGGCGAGATCTAGTGGTTGATAAAGAGGAACTCCACTGGAAGAAAGGGTGTAGTACCCTAGACAAAAAGTACTGATTTTTGTTTATTATTTATAAATATTATATAGTTTTAATTAGGATTAGGGTAACAATCTTCAAACAGAGGACACTTTAACTAGTATCATGACCAAATTTTCCGATGAAATCATAACAACTATGTTAGAAACCAATTAAGCTTGTTCTAAACATTATTATTAAAAATAAATTGAAATAAAACAGTAACATCGGGCCAGTGAAGCCTGTGCGGTGTTGATATGCAAATTGCTGGCAATTAACAAGAACACATCTGTTAGGGTGCTTGAACGAACAAAAAGCAGTAAGAAACAATGGATAACAAGCAAATCTCATTTGTCAGAGGTTAGTTAATTGTTTTTAGGGATTTAGCTAGATTAAAGAAGAAATAGGAGTACTTTATAGTTTTTGTATTCTTTTTAAGCTACAGTATCCTTAAAAGTTTATAAATAGAGAAAAAACTGTTGTTAAGTTGTAAATATAGTCGATTACAAAATTGGAAACACCCTATTTTTTAAACTTTCAGACTAATTTGAGTCAAGTAAGCTTCTATTTTGAACTCATAAGTTACAATTCAAACAGCATACCTTTATAAAAGAGTAGAACAAAAAGATCTTCGCAACTTCAAACCAAAATATTTGTTTGTTTACTATTTTGACAGCCACGAAGAAATGGGCTAAACCGTTTAACCTGTCAAGAAGGCCGATTTTCACCTTAAGTTAAAAGTATTTTAATAGTAAATAAGTTTAATTAACTAAATAAATAAGTCAAATATTAGTTTATTAGTTGAAGAGGGTATTAGAAAGTGCATGGCCTCGCTTGCAAAAGGAACCCGACCTTAAAGACCACGCCCACTTCATGAAGGACCACGCCCACTTTTAGGATACCAATGGTCAAGAAGCGATTGCGGGAAAACTTGGCAAATTTAGAACAAGAATAATAAAACTTAAAAATAAACTATTATTATTAATAATAATATTTATAACTGGGAGGTATTCCAAACGGCAGCGGATGTCTCAGATCCAGTTTCTGTGTTTATTTGTTTAGAATATGCGTATTTATAGAGGTAACAGTGGGCTTAAGAGGAAGATAGTCTGTATCAGTAGCTAGGGTCTCTAGCGCGGTATCGTGGCGAGTCGCGGTGTTAAATAAAATTGAGTGTACTTTTGAAGAAAAGGCCCTCGGTCCACCGACTTTCCATTCACTTTATCTAACATCCCTGTTCTCATTGATACTGCGATGGAAACCCAGTTCTTGTAGCAAACTATAGTTACAAACAGTAACTGAAGAACTCTAGTTATTAAGTTATTACTATGAGTTATTAGTACAATGTTATCTTATGATTCCCGCAAACCGACTTCTAGCTGCTCCGACGATGGAAAGAATAACAAGAACAGCCGTCTTGTGATGTACATTGGTATACGGAATGAATAGTTTTAAAACAGTTCACCTGGAGGTCTTATGAAACATACAATTATAGTTCTTGACGGTTTCAAAAAATAGAAACTGTTTTCTAGTAACTTAAACAGTCAAAGAAGTAAAAGACAACTGTGCAATACTATACACCAAACTAGTAGTTTGTCGAATCAGGGTCATCTGCGCAAAAGTTGTGGAACCTTGCCATTGCGGTAAACTGTTCTAAGTTTAACAATTGGTTTCAGAGCTGGTTAGCGACCCGGCCTGAAATTTTGAAACCCAGGCCGGGCCGGGCCGGCCGGATTACCACCTGATTGGTTTAGTCAGTGCTATCGAACTTTCTCAACCAATAATCGATGTATATCATTGAAACTATAGTAAGTAGTTAGGTTTAATGCGCAGTATACTAGAGAGGCGGTGATATTTAAAAAAATTGTACTTCTGAAGTAAATCCCATATATTAATATACAACATCGCCGCACCCCAGGATACTAGGCTGGAATGCTAGTTCTTGATATAGACTATATAATGTAAGCCACTTCATAATTGAGTTAGCCCTCATATTCTTGGGATTAGCCTGTTAATTCTTTAATTCCTGTTCATCATCTCTTTGTATCTGTCTTTATTTTGCTACTCAGTTAAGTGATCTCGAGATTTGAAGAGCCCAAATCTGTCAAACGGGGTATGACACTACACAAACAACACAATTACCAATAACAACACTAATATCAATTGTATAATATAAACATAAATTAAATACATTTTGATTTATTTGAAGTAATAAGTTATTTACGATAAGTTACATAAATATAGTTCGTTTATAGAACTAGGTTTCCAGCGCGGTATCGTGAGAGGCAGCGGTATGGTATATAGATGGTAGAATGCGAGCCTTTTCTTTAAAAGTACATTCATATTAATTTAACACCGCGTCTCTCCAGGACAACTCTGCTGGCAATCTGAGGCCGTAGTATAGAAACGCCCGGGTGGGTGCTCGGGCAGTTTTTAGCCTGCCCGGGCAACAATGCACAACTGCTCGGGCAGCTAAAATTGCCCGGGCCCCCTATCAGGGGTTTTTATGTTACGGCCACTTGCTCTTGATTTAGACCATGTAAGCATTTGTTCAGAGTCATTCTGATGGGACTCTCTTTGTATTGAAATGTGGCCACTGTTTTCGAGCTTCCGTTTAGTTAGAATCCTATTTTCAATGAATACTCGCAACAAACTATCAGTGGCCAGTTAGACTGAAATTAGATACTACCGAATCACTCTAGAGTGTTTATGTGGAAAAAGAGGACTGCAAATATAATAAGCTTTTTGAAGCGAAAGCTCGCAAAGTGCATCCTACAATTGACTTAACCATAAAGGTAGGCAAGTGACAATGAGTTTGAAATACACCGGTCCGGCCTTCTATACGGGCCAAGTCGGGCCAAGTCAAATTGGCCAGGGGCGGGCTGGGGATCTTTGTTGTCAAAAATGTTCGGCCAGCCAAGGTCCGAACTGTTGTGCATTCATTTTAATGTGGTTGGGTAACTATTTTTGTTAAACCTACCTATAAACTCAATTATCTATTTTCAAGTTTGCTGGAAATATACGCTCCAACAAAATTGACTAGATTTATATTACAAGCTGGATACATCATTGAACTCATGAGGGGCGCGGGGGCCCAGTTGTCAATTGTTCGCATTATAAGACAAAGGTCGATGGTTCGAATCCCCGAAGACTGAATCTTTCCGCTTCCTAGATGCTTTGTCATGGAGTTTCGGATTCCTAAAGTTCTTTCGTCTTATATTTTCGCTCCAAACATTTGTGATCTCGTATTTTGTACAACGAATGAACAAATTTAGAACCTAGTTTGCCGATTTCGAAGTAAACAACTCTTTAGTTCTAACTCAATTGTACAACTAACGAAGTTCACTTTTCATTTCGCGATCAACGAAAAAGTCTTATAGCTTACTACTCCGCAGTCGTCTTTCTTATTGTATACAGTCGTCTGTCTCGTCTGGTAATAACCAGTTCCTACAGTCGACTGGCTCTTTTTCATACGGCTAATATGCATATCAACGTAGATATAAAGGCTATCAAGTGGAAAATCGTCTTGAATCAGGCAGAAAGTGTTCGTACCAGGGAATAATTGCTTACCAAAGTAACTATTCCCTTTACCTATAAGGATGAGGATCGGCAATTCCAAACAATTTAAATAAACTGATATTGTTAAGATATTCATAATAAACACTATAGTCTGTAGCTTGTTTCCATCACAGAATCTCGGGGAGCAGGGAGTTATATAAAATATATGGGAAATTGGTTGATTTAGAGCTTTTTCTTTACACAGCTCGCCGCGCCGTAACATAACGGGACAGAGCAAATTCAAATAGTGAAATCTTGTGACTCAAAGTTATTTAACCAAGGAATTGTTGTTTATTTATATATCTATGGAAAGGTAATAGCTTAATCTGTGCAACTAAGTTTTTCGAATGATGTGGTTCAAGCGTTCCAGTGAAAAATGAACTTTAAGTTTAAAACTGTAACACAGTCCTTTAATCCCACTGTCTCCATTGGCGAGCCGTGACAGACTATAATAAATAGAAAATTATGCTTATATTGTCTAAATATCTAAATAGTCTCCTTTTCCAAAAAAACTCAAGCGAAATACTAAGATTATAAAAAATTCCATTCCCAAACAGTTCTACGCCTTTCTAGTACTAAAATGAAAAGCTTGGAACCCTCCTAAATGAACTATTCCTTGGGTTCTCCACATAACTTCAGTAGCTTCTAAAACCTCATTTAAAAACTTTTCTCTTCCATAGGCGGTCTGAAATATGAAGGAGGATGCAACGCAATCCTCAAAGTAAGTTACAAAAAGATATATTCAGAAATGTATTAATACAATACAATATTAATATATGTTCTAAATGTGGAAATATGCTTGTATTTATAACTTAAGTCTATCTTGTCTATCTTATTGCTGAATTTGATTAAAAGAGCAATCTACAGTTCCAAGGCTGCCGCGGGCCAGCCCGGACCGGTCCGGTCATTTTGAAAACTTGGGCCCGGCCCGCCACGAATGGGCCTGGACATTTTAAAAGCTCGGCCTAGCTCGGCCCGGCCTTTTAAAAGCGCAGCACTGTATCAAATGCAGAAGACAAGGCATATTTACTTTTGAAAAACAATCAATTTTCGAAACAGTTTGACATATTTTCTAAACTAGTAAATTTAATATCAAGTATTTTAGAAGAGTTACTCTCGACCGTACTGCAGATCGTTCAGTGAATAATACCATAGACCAAACCATCGGAAGCGAAAAGAAGGTGACGGGAAACAGCAAGGAGGGCAAGCCGGAGAATACCCAAAATGGTAAGCTACGTATTTCCGAGAAGTGGCAGTGAACAAAGGTTAAAATATAAGTAAAGCTTCAAATATGCAGCAGGGTTTCGACCATGCATTCCGGAATCTTCTGAGCAGATACGCTTGCTTCTAAGATACAGTCTTTGGGTGAACGAAAAATGGTATAAGTAAGCTGCTGGTTTCTCAAGCCTTCTGAAGCAGATATCTCCGAAAAGGGGCAGTAGTATTCAGAGACCGCTGCTCTAACCACTAGGCTAAAGCACAAAAATGTAATGGAGTGCTACATTTGCATCCCTGTAACACAGAGGTGGGTATCCGGCCGGCCCGGCCCGTCCTGGGTTTCAAATTTTCTGGCCGTGCCGGACCGGGTTAGGCCGGATTAGGCCGGGCCGGTAATCACCTCTGTGTAGTGTAAACAAACTTCATTAATAAAAATTAATTTGCATTTTTAC